>JAPFBL010000739.1:0-105000 GCA_026182355.1 Hermatobates lingyangjiaoensis
CTGATGCGGCATGATTAGCATGGTGAAGGCACACGCGACTCGCATCCTCCAAAGTAATAAATTAGCTAACTAGCCAGTCCAGGGATACTGGTCTAATCGATGCTCCCAACGCACAACCTTCCATTACAACTCCCTCACCTTCACTCTCCTCCTCCCCCTCTCCCTCTCTTCTCCCCTCTCTCTCCCCCCTCCCTCCTCTCTCTCCTCCCTCCCTCCTCTCCCCCCTCCCTCCCTCCTCTCCCTCCCTCCCTCTCTCTCCTCCCTCTCCCTCCCTCCCTCCTTCCTCTCCTCCCTCCCTCCCTCCTCCCTCCTCTTATATGGTTGGGGGGGGGGGGGGCTAGGTTATGAAGGAGGTGATTGGGATGTGATTGAGAGGGAGGCTGAGTGCGGCATGATTAGCATGGTGAAGGCACACGCGACTCGCATCCTCCAAAGTAATAAATTAGCTAACTAGCCAGTCCAGGGATACTGGTCTAATCGATGCTCCCAACGCACAACCTTCCATTACAACTCCCTCACCTTCACTCTCACTCCCTCTACCCCTCCCTCTCTCTCCCTCTCTCTCCCTCTCTCTCCCTCTCTCTCCCACCCTCACTCTCCCTCTCTCTACCTCCCTCCCTCACTCTCCCTCCCTCCCTCCCTCCCTCCCTCCCTCCGTCTCTCTCTCGCTCCCTCTCCCTCCCTCCCTCCTTCTCTCTCTCTCTCCCTCCCTCCCCCTCCCTCACTCTCTCTCTGTATATGGTTGTTGGGGGGGGGGGGTAGGTTATGAAGGAGGTGATTGGGATGTGATTGAGAGGGAGGCTGAGTGCGGCATGATTAGCATGGTGAAGGCACACGCGACTCGCATCCTCCAAATAAAAATTAGCTAACTAGCCAGTCCGGGTACTGGTCTAATCGATGCTCCCAACGCACAACCTTCCATTACAACTACCTCACTCTCACTCTCTCTCTCTCCCTCTCCCTCCTCCCTTTTTTTTTTTCCCCTCCCTCCCTCTCCTCCCCCCCCCTCCCCTCTCTCTCCCTCCCTCCCTCCCTCTCTCCCTCCCTCCCTCTCTCTCTCCCTCCCTCTCTTCTCCCTCCCTCCCTCTCTCTCCCTTCCTCTCTCCTTCCCTCTCTCCCTCCCTCTATATATGGTTGGGGGGGGGGGGGGGGGGTAGGTTATGAAGGAGGTGATTGGGATGTGATTGAGAGGGAGGCTGAGTGCGGCATGATTAGCATGGTGAAGGCACACGCGACTCGCATCCTCCAAAGTAATAAATTAGCTAACTAGCCAGTCCAGGGATACTGGTCTAATCGATGCTTCCAACGCACAACCTTCCATTACAACTACCTCACTCTCACTCTCTCTCTCTCTCTCCCTCTCCCTCTCTCTCCCTCCCTCCCTCTCTCTCTTCCTCTCTCTCTCCCTCCCTCTCTCTCTCCCTCCCTCCCTCTCTCTCCCCTCCCTCTCCTCCCTCCATCTCTCTCCCTCCCTCCCTCTTTCGATCCCTCCCTCCCTCCCTCCCTCCCTCCCTCCCTTTTGCTTCCTTCTACCCTGGACGACTTTATTTAAATTATTGAACCCTAACAGCTATAACATGATAGTACATAGAATAGCCAGGGCTCCTTGGTACGCCCGAAATGTGAATATTCACCAGGATTTGAAAATGGAATGAATCCATTAGATAGTTACATCACCCGACTTACTACCAATGAAGACAACAAATTACCTACTCATCCAAAACTCCTTGTACAAGCCCTCAATCCTGCCACCAACCTTCCTCAACAGTTACTTCATCTACTGACTAGTTTTTCAACTCATGACCAAAAATATAGAAAACCATGACTAGCAAACCACATGGCAGCGAATACGTCGTCATTGCTATACAGACGATCTGACAATCCAAGTTATATTAGCACTATAATCAAGCAGTAGAAGGCCTCTGGTCCGGAACTGCTAGTTACGACGTGCACTATAGTGCGCGGATATATTCGTTGGTCGTTGTACATACAACATGTGTAGCCAAACTCTTACATAGATAGCATGCATCAAATTTCTGACATAGGGTTTCAAATGCATTATAAATCTCTTAGAACCCAACGCCTACTCGCTTTTAAATACAAATAACTTTGTTTTATATATAATTGTTATAAGTTGTTAATATTAAATTAAAGAAAATATATAAAAGCAAAACTTAATGATAAACGTCATCAACTTTACACACCTAATGAGATTTTTGAGGTTGATTTTGATTTTGCTAGTTTTTCAATCGTCGGAGCTAAATTTGTCACTAACAGCAAGAGTGTATTCTTCAAATTTGAATCTGTCAGTTGGGATCTCATTTTAATTTTAATAACTTTCATAGCACAATATGCTTGTACACATCTATATGTTGTTCCGAAACGATATATAAATCTCTGAGCAAATTTACTCAGCTCAAGGGGAAATTTTCACAAGGTAATGATCATTTTTACAAAATGGATATACATAGAATTTCATTTCGTTTGATTTATGAAGCATATCTAACCTGGAAACAGATTAATGAGAAGAAAATAACGTTCCTTAAAAAGATATTTACAAAATATGGAAATAACTAAGAAATGAGCAGTACTTTAAGCTTAATTAATCTTTATATCAAAGATGAATGCAGCACACTAAAGCCACGTTTGGTGCAAGCACCATGAGTTGGCCACCCCTGCCGTAATGCAAATATATACGATGACTATATGTTAAAAGAAGTTGAATTGTTGCACTAAGCCTGAGAGTGAATCGTGAAGAACTCAAACATGTTGCAGTGAGAAATTTTGGTGAAAAGTTACACCAGATTGAAAACCTTAGTGTAAATAACTGCAGCATAGTAACTATTTCGGCTGCCCGAGGCGGTCGAAAATTAAATATAAATTTATTTTTAATTGCATATATTACAGTTGAAAAATCCGTTTAAAAACTGTATAACATACATAGACTATAAAACAATCACGACCTTAAAACCCATTTTGTTATATAAAATTACAGATTTTTTGTTGCGCGCGCTGCCCGGGGCGGACCGGCTTTACTCCTCCCTCCTCCCTTAATACGCCACTAGTAAATACGTTGAGACTCTTAAACTTGAAACATGGAAACCTGACTACAGTGCAACCTCCAATCCCTCCAATCAACAAAATCCATTAAAGCAATAGAAACACAGTTATTAAAGTAGAGCAGCTATGAAACCATCTCAGTATGATTAATATCCAATTATTAACAAAAATGGAAATTACCAGAATTTCTCCTGATTTCGGTGATATCAAGATATTGAAGTAAGTTGTGTTGTTTCTATGTGTTCTTTTCTTGTAATCGTTTGATATTTTAATATATTATCATCAAGAAAACGATCCACAAAGGACAATAAACGTTTCGAAGTAAACTTTCAGTATCTGAAAATTTCTTTTTCTATTTACTGTGTATCTAGGGGGGCAGGCCAGCTCAGTGGTTACGCTCGCCTCTGAACTGATAGGACCGGGGTTCGATCACCACCTGGCCCTCGATTTATTCACGCGGGAGGTGAATAAATCTGAGCGCTTCGTCCCTCGGAGAAGGACGTTAAACCGTCGGTCCCAAGCCTGTACGATGTCAGGTACTCGTTAAAGATCCCTACTCTAAATACATTTGAGTTAGGCAAAATTTAGGACTCCCAATGTAGAATCAATCTTCATTGTGTGGTATCACAAAGAGCCAATGCTCGGCCTAAGTGTGTTCCCTTATGGGACTGCCACTGCAACCTAACATAACTTAGTGTGTATCTATATTTTACTTTCAAACAATATATTTATATATTCATAACTTTAACGAAATTTGAGGAAATATTACAGTTGAAAAATCCGTTTAAAAACCATATAACATGTTATATATAACCCGTTGAGAGAACTAGTTCCAGTATAAGAGAACTATGACATTTACACAGAAGAATATGTGAATCACCGTTTTTAAATCATCAATTTTTGTCATCAAACATGTAATTGGTCTCTTAATGAGAGATAGTATTTTTTAACAAAAATTTATTGATACATGATTAAAGTGTTGAAAAAACATTTTTTTTCTAGTAGCTTTTAGTTTTAATTTTATATTTATATCTAAATAAAAAACTAACCGTCTAAAAAAAAATGTAATAAGATTTATAAAAAAATGAGAATGAAAATGAAAAATTGTGTATATGTTTAATTTCATCAGTAACGTGTCGTGGGAAAGACAAGGAGAGCAATAGACGATGATGACTAAGCGTGACAGAGCAGTGGACTGTCGACTTTAATTCTGTTTTCTTTTTGTTGCTCACTACCTCTTCATGACAGTAAAAACATTATAAAAGAAATTCCCGCATACTTTTTTTTTTTGAGATTTAAATGTATTTTTCTCTTATAAACATTTGTCAATAGCACCGGATGAATTTCCATATGAAAAATTAAACAAGGAATAGATAAAATGAAGTAAAATAGGGCTTTTGTTACGATGAGAGGGGGGGGGGGGGGAAAGCTTTATGAATTTACTAAAGAATAGAGGACTTTCAATTTATTTTCCATTCAACAAGCCTTTGCAGCAGAGTTATTGTCAATTGAGAAGCGCCAGGTCAAAAGGAATGGATTGGAATTACTAATGTTACGAATATTATTTTTATTAGCTTGGCTTTTTTCCTTTTGAATCCATTCTTTGTTGTGATACCTAAAAGAAGTCTATAGAAAGATGAATTGGTGGTTAAGCGAACTCCAATCTCTTGGTTTTTGTATAAGCAGACGCTTATACATGTGTTAGGGGTCTATAGAAAGATGAGTTGGTGGTTAAGCGAACTCCAATCTCTTGGCTTTTGTATAAGCAGACGCTTATACATGTGTTAGGGGTCTATAGAAAGATGAATTGGTGGTTAAGCGAACTCCAATCTCATGGTTTTTGTGTAAGCAGACGCTTATACATGTGTTAGGGGTCTATAGAAAGATGAGTTGGTGGTTAAGCGAACTCCAATCTCATGGTTTTTGTATAAGCAGACGCTTATACATGCGTTAGTGGTCTATAGAAAGTCTATAGAAAGATGAATTGGTGGTTAAGCGAACTCCAATCTCATGGTTTTTGTGTAAGCAGACGATTATACATGTGTTAGGGGTCTATAGAAAGATGAATTGGTGGTTAAGCGAACTCCAATCTCTTGGTTTTTGTATAAGCAGACGCTTATACATGCGTTAGTGGTCTATAGAAAGTCTATAGAAAGATGAATTGGTGGTTAAGCGAACTGCAATCTCATCGTTTTTGTATAAGCAGACGCTTATACATGTGTTAGGAGTCTATAGAAAGATGAGTTGGTGGTTAAGCGAACTCCAATCTCTTGGTTTTTGTATAAGCAGACGCTTATACATGCGTTAGTGGTCTATAGAAAGTCTATAGAAAGATGAATTGGTGGTTAAGCGAACTCCAATCTCATCGTTTTTGTATAAGCAGACGCTTATACATGTGTTAGGGGTCTATAGAAAGATGAGTTGGTGGTTAAGCGAACTCCAATCTCTTGGTTTTTGTATAAGCAGACGCTTATACATGTGTTAGGGGTCTATAGAAAGTCTATAGAAAGATGAGTTGGTGGTTAAGCGAACTCCAATCTCATGGTTTTTGTATAAGCAGACGCTTATACATGTGTTAGGGGTCTATAGAAAGATGAGTTGGTGGTTAAGCGAACTCCAATCTCTTGGTTTTTGTATAAGCAGACGCTTATACATGTGTTAGGGGTCTATAGAAAGTCTATAGAAAGATGAGTTGGTGGTTAAGCGAATTCCAATCTCTTGGTTTTTGTATAAGCAGACGCTTATACATGTGGTAGGGTCTATAGAAAGTCTATAGAAAGATGAGTTGGTGGTTAAGCGAACTCCAATCTCATGGTTTTTGTATAAGCAGACGCTTATACATGTGTTAGGGGTCTATAGAAAGATGAGTTGGTGGTTAAGCGAACTCCAATCTCTTGGTTTTTGTATAAGCAGACGCTTATACATGTGTTAGGGGTCTATAGAAAGTCTATAGAAAGATGAGTTGGTGGTTAAGCGAACTCCAATCTCATGGTTTTTGTATAAGCAGACGCTTATACATGTGTTAGGGGTCTATAGAAAGATGAGTTGGTGGTTAAGCGAACTCCAATCTCTTGGTTTTTGTATAAGCAGACGCTTATACATGTGTTAGGGGTCTATAGAAAGTCTATAGAAAGATGAGTTGGTGGTTAAGCGAACTCCAATCTCTTGGTTTTTGTATAAGCAGACGCTTATACATGTGGTAGGGTCTATAGAAAGTCTACAGGAAGATGAGCTGGTGGTTAAGCGAACTCCAATCTCATGGTTTTTGTATAAGCAGACGCTTATACATGTGTTAGGGGTCTATAGAAAGATGAGTTGGTGGTTAAGCGAACTCCAATCTCTTGGTTTTTGTATAAGCAGACGCTTATACATGTGGTAGGGTCTATAGAAAGTCTACAGGAAGATGAGCTGGTGGTTAAGCGAACTCCAATCTCATGGTTTTTGTATAAGCAGATGTTTATACATGTGTTAGGGGTCTATAGAAAGTCTATAGAAAGATGAGTTGGTGGTTAAGCGAACTCCAATCTCATGGTTTTTGTATAAGCAGACGCTTATACATGTGGTAGGGTCTATAGAAAGTCTATAGAAAGATGAGCTGGTGGTTAAGCGAACTCCAATCTCTTGGATTTTGTATAAGCAGACGCTTATACATGTGGTAGGGTCTATAGAAAGTCTATAGAAAGATGAGCTGGTGGTTAAGTGAACTCCAATCTCTTGGATTTTGTATAAGCAGACGCTTATACATGTGGTAGGGTCTATAGAAAGTCTATAGAAAGATGAGCTGGTGGTTAAGCGAACTCCAATCTCATGGTTTTTGTATAAGCAGACGCTTATACATGTGGTAGGGGTCTATAGAAAGTCTACAGGAAGATGAGTTGGTGGTTAAGCGAACTCCAATCTCTTGGTTTTTGTATAAGCAGACGCTTATACATGTGGTAAGGTCTATAGAAAGTCTATAGAAAGATGAGTTGGTGGTTAAGCGAACTCCAATCTCATGGTTTTTGTATAAGCAGACGCTTATACATGTGGTAGGGGTCTATAGAAAGTCTATAGAAAGATGATCTGGTGGTTAAGCGAACTCCAATCTCATGGTTTTTGTATAAGCAGACGCTTATACATGTGGTAAGGTCTATAGAAAGTCTATAGAAAGATGAGCTGGTGGTTAAGCGAACTCCAATCTCATTGGTTTTTGTATAAGCAGACGCTTATACATGTGGTAGGGGTCTATAGAAAGTCTATAGAAAGATGAGTTGGTGGTTAAGCGAACTCCAATCTCATGGTTTTTGTATAAGCAGACGCTTATACATGTGGTAAGGTCTATAGAAAGTCTATAGAAAGATGAGTTGGTGGTTAAGCGAACTCCAATCTCTTGGTTTTTGTATAAGCAGACGCTTATACATGTGGTAAGGGTCTATAGAAGGTCTACAGAATGATGAGCTGGTGGTTAAGCGAACTCCAATCTCTTGGTTTTTGTATAAGCAGACGCTTATACATGTGGTAAGGTCTATAGAAAGTCTATAGAAAGATGAGCTGGTGGTTAAGCGAACTCCAATCTCATGGTTTTTGTATAAGCAGACGCTTATACATGTGGTAGGGTCTATAGAAAGTCTATAGAAAGATGAGCTGGTGGTTAAGCGAACTCCAATCTCTTGGTTTTTGTATAAGCAGACGCTTATACATGTGGTAAGGGTCTATAGAAGGTCTACAGAATGATGAGTTGGTGGTTAAGCGAACTCCAATCTCTTGGTTTTTGTATAAGCAGACGTTTATACATGTGGTAGGGTCTATAGAAAGTCTAGAGAAAGATGAGTTGGTGGTTAAGCGAACTCCAATCTCTTGGTTTTTGTATAAGCAGACGCTTATACATGTGGTAGGGGTCTATAGAAAGTCTATAGAAAGATGAGCTGGTGGTTAAGCGAACTCCAATCTCATGGTTTTTGTATAAGCAGACGCTTATACATGTGGTAGGGGTCTATAGAAAGTCTATAGAAAGATGAGCTGGTGGTTAAGCGAACTCCAATCTCATGGTTTTTGTATAAGCAGACGCTTATACATGTGGTAGGGTCTATAGAAAGTCTATAGAAAGATGAGCTGGTGGTTAAGCGAACTCCAATCTCATGGTTTTTGTATAAGCAGACGCTTATACATGTGGTAGGGGTCTATAGAAAGTCTATAGAAAGATGAGCTGGTGGTTAAGCGAACTCCAATCTCATGGTTTTTGTATAAGCAGACGCTTATACATGTGGTAAGGGTCTATAAAAGGTCTACAGAATGATGAGCTGGTGGTTAAGCGAACTCCAATCTCTTGGATTTTGTATAAGCAGACGCTTATACATGTGGTAGGGTCTATAGAAAGTCTATAGAAAGATGAGCTGGTGGTTAAGCGAACTCCAATCTCTTGGATTTTGTATAAGCAGACGCTTATACATGTGGTAGGGTCTATAGAAAGTCTACAGAAAGATGAGTTGGTGGTTAAGCGAACTCCAATCTCTTGGTTTTTGTATAAGCAGACGCTTATACATGTGGTAGGGTCTATAGAAAGTCTATAGAAAGATGAGCTGGTGGTTAAGCGAACTCCAATCTCTTGGATTTTGTATAAGCAGACGTTTATACATGTGGTAGGGTCTATAGAAAGTCTAGAGAAAGATGAATTGGTGGTTAAGCGAACTCCAATCTCTTGGTTTTTGTATAAGCAGACGTTTATACATGTGGTAGGGTCTATAGAAAGTCTATAGAAAGATGAGTTGGTGGTTAAGCGAACTCCAATCTCTTGGTTTTTGTATAAGCAGACGCTTATACATGTGGTAGGGTCTATAGAAAGTCTATAGAAAGATGAGCTGGTGGTTAAGCGAACTCCAATCTCTTGGTTTTTGTATAAGCAGACGCTTATACATGTGGTAGGGGTCTATAAAAAGTCTATAGAAAGATGAATTGGTGGTTAAGCGAACTCCAATCTCATGGTTTTTGTATAAGCAGATGCTTATACATGTGTTAGGGGTCTATAAAAAGTCTATAGAAAGATGAGTTGGTGGTTAAGCGAACTCCAATCTCTTGGTTTTTGTATAAGCAGACGTTTATACATGTGGTAAGGGTCTATAAAAGGTCTACAGAATGATGAGTTGGTGGTTAAGCGAACTCCAATCTCATGGTTTTTGTATAAGCAGATGTTTATACATGTGTTAGGGGTCTATAAAAAGTCTATAGAAAGATGAGTTGGTGGTTAAGCGAACTCCAATCTCTTGGTTTTTGTATAAGCAGACGCTTATACATGTGGTAGGGTCTATAGAAAGTCTATAGAAAGATGAGTTGGTGGTTAAGCGAACTCCAATCTCTTGGTTTTTGTATAAGCAGATGCTTATACATGTGTTAGGGGTCTATAAAAAGTCTATAGAAAGATGAGTTGGTGGTTAAGCGAACTCCAATCTCTTGGTTTTTGTATAAGCAGACGCTTATACATGTGGTAGGGTCTATAGAAAGTCTACAGGAAGATGAGTTGGTGGTTAAGCGAACTCCAATCTCATGGTTTTTGTATAAGCAGACGCTTATACATGTGGTAAGGGTCTATAGAAAGTCTATAGAAAGATGAGCTGGTGGTTAAGCGAACTCCAATCTCTTGGATTTTGTATAAGCAGACGTTTATACATGTGGTAGGGTCTATAGAAAGTCTAGAGAAAGATGAATTGGTGGTTAAGCGAACTCCAATCTCTTGGTTTTTGTATAAGCAGACGTTTATACATGTGGTAGGGTCTATAGATAGTCTATAGAAAGATGAGTTGGTGGTTAAGCGAACTCCAATCTCTTGGATTTTGTATAAGCAGACGCTTATACATGTGGTAGGGTCTATAGAAAGTCTATAGAAAGATGAGCTGGTGGTTAAGCGAACTCCAATCTCTTGGTTTTTGTATAAGCAGACGCTTATACATTTGGTAGGGGTCTATAAAAAGTCTATAGAAAGATGAATTGGTGGTTAAGCGAACTCCAATCTCATGGTTTTTGTATAAGCAGATGCTTATACATGTGTTAGGGGTCTATAAAAAGTCTATAGAAAGATGAGTTGGTGGTTAAGCGAACTCCAATCTCTTGGTTTTTGTATAAGCAGACGCTTTATACATGTGGTAGGGTCTATAGAAAGGTCTACAGAAGATGAGTTGGTGGTTAAGCGAACTCCAATCTCATGGTTTTTGTATAAGCAGATGTTTATACATGTGTTAGGGGTCTATAAAAAGTCTATAGAAAGATGAGTTGGTGGTTAAGCGAACTCCAATCTCTTGGTTTTTGTATAAGCAGATGCTTATACATGTGTTAGGGGTCTATAGAAAGTCTATAGAAAGATGAGTTGGTGGTTAAGCGAACTCCAATCTCTTGGTTTTTGTATAAGCAGACGTTTATACATGTGGTAGGGTCTATAGAAAGTCTAGAGAAAGATGAATTGGTGGTTAAGCGAACTCCAATCTCTTGGTTTTTGTATAAGCAGACGTTTATACATGTGGTAGGGTCTATAGATAGTCTATAGAAAGATGAGTTGGTGGTTAAGCGAACTCCAATCTCATGGTTTTTGTATAAGCAGACGTTTATACATGTGGTAGGGTCTATAGAAAGTCTATAGAAAGATGAGTTGGTGGTTAAGCGAACTCCAATCTTGGATTTTGTATAAGCAGACGCTTATACACGTGGTAGGGTCTCTTCTGTGAAACCCCAAACCAGGTTTAGTATCTTCAGCAAAACGTAAAACTATTTTATTTTTTCTCCTTTTACAAGATATATATAAAGAAGCCAGGATAGCTCAGTGGCTTGCACGCATATTTCCGAACTGGTAGCTCCAGGGTTCAATACCCACACTGGTTTGCGATTGAGTCACTTGGGAGCTGAACAGAATTTGAGCACGTCGTTCCTTGGAGAGGACGTTAATTTGTGGGTCCCTTAGCCTGTACTATGTCAGGTATTTGTTAAAGATCCGTACTCTAAATACACTTTAGAGTAGGCAAAATTTAGGACTCTCAATGTAGGAATGTTCATTATGTAGTTTCACAAAGAGCCAATGTTTGGCCTATGAGATTTCTCTGTGTGACTACCACTGCAAACAAACCTAGGGTAAAATTTAGGACTCTAAATGTAGATTAAACTTGGGAATGTGGTTCGGCCATTACTAAAATGGGTGTCAAATAAGAAACAAGACACATGTACTACTTCTAAAACAGCTCTAAAGGGTGAAAACCTATAAGAGTACACATCAGAAAACAAAACAAAGTAAAGTTTAAAATTGATGCACATTATTGCAAATATATAATAAATTTAATTGCTGTTCCTTTCACAAATATCTTATTTGAGAACGTAGGATTCTTGCATGGCCTAATCAGTAAGATAACCATCCTTGCCATCAGAGACTAGGGTTCGATTCCTTTAAGACATTCAACTTTAACTCCTTGTTTGTTTTGACCAGATATATAATTTCCTATTTTAAAAGAAATCCAGAATCATTAAAAGTTTAAAAGCCTAATAATATAATCTAGAAAATCAAATAACGCAAAAACATTACCTAAAATATATATAATATATATATATATATATATATATATATATATATATATATATTGGTGTATACTGGCAGCAAGTCTTCTTTTAAACAAGTGTTGTTAAAAGGCACATCGGCTTCAGCATTAATAATCTTCTTAGAAAGATGTTCTATTTGCCTTATTATTTTCTTGTAATTCACTGGTAGCTCAAAAATTAATCTACCTAATTCCATAACAAGAATAGGAAAATAATCTTGAAGAAAACTAATGAAACAAACTATATTTGACACTACACAAACACAAACTGGGTTAAAAAACTAAAGGGAAACAAGCTTTCGGCCACATTGGCCATCATCAGGTAAACAGTAAACAATAAAACGAAACAATTGAAACATAAACCAAAAATTAACAACAAACTAAATTAGCACAGTTCAAATAGTGGCAGTGTTTAACTGTCAAAGCAGCGCTACATGCGCGCACCCACGCGTTAGACAGTTGAATCACCCCAGCACTTCTCGCCTTCGACAGGTCACAACATGGGAGAGTTCAGAACAAATTTTCTTTTAGGTTCGAAGGTCCTAGAACTCGGGATGACGAACATGTCACTGATTTGAGAGTTCAGCGCGGGGCACAAATCTTTGATTAATAAAGCCTCTAGTATTTGTAGCCTGCCTGTTCCCTTGAGTACATGAAAACTTGTACACCAGGTGACTACGCTGAAGGTCGGGCGATACTTCGCTATTGCCATTTTTAATGAGTAGATTGCTAGTTTTCTTGGTCTTATAGAAGATGGTGAGGCGAATTATGTCCTCAGTGTTGGTGGTTTTAATATGACCATCGATAATTTTTCTCAGGGATTTCTCATCTTGCTTATACTGCGTAGACAAGTAGGCTTTGTAGAACAGGGGTATTTGTTCTCCGGTCTGCAGAGTCTCTCCTTCTTTGTCAATGCTAGTGTACCACTGATCAAGAATATATTGACTCAGTTAAACAAATGGTTCTACTATAATATAATATTACTTACTATATTATACAGCAATAATATTTTATTACTATATAATATATTATAATTATAGATGTATATAATTGAAGCATGTGAACTGGTAAAGATGATTTCATCTTGTGTCAGATTTGTATTTGATTATAATTCTAAATACTTATTTCAATAAATTGTAAATATAAATCTATAATTTATGAGCTGAAGTATGACTCTAACAAAACCAGTCGGTTTTGTCGGAACAGATAAAATAAAAAAATTTGAAAACTTACTTGATATATTTTGTACTTATTTTGAAGAAGATTTAATGATTATTTATTTATTTAGTACTTTATATAGAAGTTTTTGTTTTTGTTCCTTATTAATTTTTCCTTTATGTTCGTGGTTTATTGTTTTCACTTTTTTTAAGATATATTTCTTTAGCTATCTGTATTTACTTGTTTATTATATTTTGTTAAAATTTATTTTTAATTTGTTGTCTCCCTTCGTCTGTAAGGTGACTATAGTTATTGTTTCTTTTATGATATGACTTTAGTCGTCGCCTGTCTTCTGAGCGACTCACTTCTATGAATACTGTGATTTAGATTGTGTTCATAACGATGTAAATATAAATCGAGAAAAGGTAGCTTATTATTGCTTTCAACTTTTAAATTGAAATCAATGGAGGGAAAGCATTTGTTAAAGATATTCAAAAATTCTGAACAATTGCTTGGCAAAATTCTTAGAAATGTCTTAGAAGCAATGCTTGAGGGCTTCGACGATGTTTTGATGTTTTGCGTCTTTGTCCAGAAAATGAATGTGTTGTAGATTTTTTAAACACCCGGATCAAGTGCGTTCTGTCCATTGATTTCAATTTAGAATTTGAAAGCAAAATTAATGTTATTTAAAAATATTATGGAATCAAGTATACGTCTAGGTTCAAAGGATTGCTTTTATTTATTTAATCAACGAGTTTTGCTGCTTTCATGTTAAATAAAATAGAAAATTTTTAAGTATATACTAAGATTGATGTTTTCTAATGAAACAACATTGATTCATTCTGTACTTACAAACAGATATATTAAATGAAGATTGTGACATCTATTAAATAGGTGCGGGAACAAGGGGAGGTCATGGTTGAACTGAGATTCAACCGACCCAATTATCAAGCGAACACAAAACCATTAGCAAACCGCGAAACATACAGCCACCAAGGTTGCATTTATCTCCTGTCAAGGCAGTATTCCATTCATTATTGCATCACGTCGCTACAACATTATTAACAATAATATATTTCAATTATTATTATACTTTGAAGGCATTTAGTTTGATTAGTTGAAGAACTCTTGTGTTAAATGTCACGGGTCTTTCATTATAAATTATTAATATATGAACTAAAATAACAATATGATCCAGGTTAGCCCAGTGCTCGCCTCTAGACTGGTAGATTTAGATTGACGTATTCACTCCTTTCCTCGGTTAAGTTCACGAAATAGGTGAATAAAATCCCAGCACGTTGTCTTTTGGAGAGGACATTAATAGTGATTTCACTCACAGTGTAGCTAAGCCTTTCGGCAGTAACACAAACTCACGATATTAGTGAGGTTACTTTTAATGACGGTGGCCAGGTTATCTCAGTGCCTCTTGACTGGTGGGTCAGGGGTTCAATACTCAATCTTTCATTTCTTTTTATCTCTCGTGGGAAGGGGCCAGGTTAGCTCAGTGGTTAACGTGCTCGCCTCTAAACTGATAGGACCGGGGTTCGATCCTCACCTGGCTCTCGATTTATTCATGCGGAAAGTGAATAAACCTGAACACGTCGTCCCTCGGAGAAGGACGTCAAACGGTCGGTCCCAAGCATGAACGATGTCAGATACTCGTTAAAGATCCCCCTACTCTAAATATACTTGAGTTAGGCAAAATTTAGGACTCCCACTGTAGAATCAATCTTCATTGTGTGGTATCAGAAAGGGCCAATGCTCGGTCTACGTGTGTTCCCTTGTGGAACTACCACTGCAACCTAACCTAACCTAACCATCTCTAACCACCTGTATAACACACTACACGTATTGTTAGTTGATTTTAATTTTGGTTGCGTGTATTACCATTTGGTCGCTTTAAAAAAGTGAGTCCTAAATCTGATCACATCATTTCATCGGTCCCGAGCCTGTTCGATGTCAAACACTCGTTAAAGATCCCTACTCTAAATACACTTGAGTTAGGCAAATTTAGGACTCTCAATGTAGAATGTTCATTGTGCGGTATGAAAAGTATGATACCATTCGGCCTATTTGTTCCCTCGTTGTACTCCCACTGCAAGCTAATCTAACCTAAAATACCAATAAAAATAAATTCGGCAATTCTTTTTGTATAAAATTCTTTTGTATTCGTTTTGTCACTTCATCATTATAGATTATTCTGTATAACTGAATTCGTTAGAATTAAACTATTGAACAAAAAACGAATATTAATACAAGTAACAGACATAATGATATGCGTTTATATAGAGAATCAAAAAAATTTGAAACTATCAAATATAATAGTCTTAATTAAATCAAGAAGCTAAATTTTGTGCATAGTTGAATTTATTAGTGCATATTAGGACTATCAAATAATACTACAAACACAATCGTACTGATAACGCAATATTTTCGATAACGTACGTTTGAGATACGTGGGAAATGAGTATAGATGTAAAGAGAATGTCATTTAAAAATTACTCTTAGATCAATAAGAGATGTGAATTTCACAAACGCAATGAAGAGGAAATAAACTAAGATAATAACAATTAATATGAAAAAAAAAGTAATCATTTTAAGAAAATCTATTCATGAATAAAGATTCCAAAAACAAATGTGTTTTATTCATTACTTGTACAATATGTTATGCTAACCATCTCTAACCACCTGTATACCACACTACACGTATTGTTAGTTGATTTTAATTTTGTTTGCGTTTATTATCATTTACGCAAATTTAAAAAGTGAGTCCTTAAGTTGTAAGTTGCCAACAAGATTTCATCATTTGGAGGAGAATGAATTTTAGACATTCATTCTTCTGCAACTACTCGATAGTGTGGTAAAATACCCTATTGTGCGTATAATTTTGATGCCTGATTTTAATAGTTCTCTAGTGATATTATGATTCTAGCATTTTTGGCAGACAAACGTAAAGTTGAATGTCTGATATAAAATCATTTTTATTTTTTTTTCATGTATTATTTTTGGGAACCGACATATAATGGAGATAGACTTAACACGCAATGACGTATAGTTCTAGTATACCAAAAAAGAAACCTTAATGATGGGAAAATCTTGTTTGAATACTTTTGTGGTCATATTTTTTGTTTAGTACTACAGGGGTGGTTTGTTGGAATGTGCAATTGGCGTTAGGTAAGTTTGTTGAAGATTTATATGAAATAGCGAAGGGTTGGTAATTGGGGTTGGAGAACAGGTGTAGGATCACAAAGTGACGTCGATATACACCCTTGGCCAACTCGTACAAAACTACCTCCCGCTCTGTAAATAATGTTCTGACCCCACTTTGGTTTTTAACTATTAAAAATACCCCATAAATATTAAAGACTTGACAAGAATACAGCTCAATATATGACAAAACACCGGCATTTCCTGTAAAAGTATTTTCAATGTCTGCTTTAGAAAATATACACAATTTACTATTTTCCACTAATCTTTTAAGTTTAATCAATGTAGCTTATCTATGATGTTCTAATGGAATTAGGAAGTGTGACAAAAAAGAAAGAACACTTTTTGAATTTCTCGCGCTCTCTACAATATAATTTCAATTTTTTTTTATTTTGTGTTGGTACACTCGTCACGATCATATACTCTTGCACTGATCCAGTAATATATAATGATAGATTCAAATATTTTATAATATAACTTTTATCAAAGACTTTGCTTATTCATTCGTGGTGGCCCTATTCGATAGAGGACGGTGCTAAAATGGCCTTTACTCCAAGAAATATTCCTCACCCCTCGTCTAGTCGAAGGTTTTGACCAGTCTAGACTAATTATCTAAATAATGTATTTATTTTCGTAACTCAAATTATTTTATTTTGCTCTGAAATACTTGAACTCGTAATATTCTGCAAGTTCTAATTGTCCAGCTCATATTGTTTATTTCATAGGTATTTATATATAATTTCTTAAAATCTTATGTTTGAAGGCCTTTGAAAAAGGTTTCAAACCGAAACGTTGGAAACGAGAGGTTTGATTTTACCCTAGAAAATTGATGGAATACCGTTTACATTATACAGCTATCTTATCAAGCAGTTGATATACTATTGAATTAGTTATATACATATATCTTCAATAAAATTTACATATAATAAATTCAATTCAATAAAATTTAATATTTACATATATCTTCGGAGCGATTCACTTCAATCTACCTCACAACAAGGCCATCGTTATATATATATATAATATATATATAAATGAAAAAAGACAACATATAGAAGAAGCGAGAAAACTTGCTGGATCAATATTTCGAACTTAAGTTCGTCATCAGGATGAGAGTAGAAGGGAAGAAGAATAGTTACGGGCGTTTAGGAGTGCGGGTGGAAGGCGACTTCACCATATATATATATATCAATGATCAAACCACAATAAGAAATGGGAAAACAAGACTAAGATCTTTCAACCATAACAAGCGGTCTTCGTCAGAGTCAAAAACCCAACTGAAAGTAAGAAGTTGGGTTTTTGACTGACGAAGACCGCTTGTTACGGTTGAAAGATCTTAGTCTTGTTTTCCCATTTCTTATTGTGGTTTGATCATTGATTGTTGTTTCACGTGTTTATGTGAAATCTTTATATATATATATATATATATATATATATATATATATATATATATATATATATATAGTCGTTATCAGCCTTTGGAGCGATTCACTTCTTTTCCTGAAGACGAGGACATCGAAATATAGTAGTGAGTTCAGTGATTTCTTTTCTATGTGTTCTTTTTAAATTCTAGTTTATATATATACACATATCAATGATCAAGCCACAATATGATATGAGAAAAAAGACAAAGATCTTTCAACCGTAACAAGCTGTCTTCGTCATAGTCAAAAATCCAATGGAAACACTAGATGCAGAAACATGTATAGGTTGGGTTTTTGACTCTGACGAAGACCGCTTCTTACGGTTGAAAGATCTTAGTTTTTTCCCCATTTTATATTGAGGTTTGATCATTAATTGTTATTTCACGTGTTTATGTGAAATCTATATATATATATATATATATAATATATATATATATCTAGCAATAAACTATATAATGAATGTAAAATGGTATAAAGTAATTTATACCATCATTATAATGTTTAAATTGAATGCATAACTCTTGCTAAAATGCCCTTAGCAATGTAAATTGCTGCTCCTGACAATGTATGGGCTTCATTATTTGTAGACAGCCTCATTAACAAATGCCTACAAGTGTCAAAAATTGTTAAAAATTAAACTCTATATATCTTACAATAAAAAAAACCACATTTTTGTATAATACAGCTGAAAATTAAATATTAATACTATTTATTGTCGACTACGGTATCAATAAACACATGAATGATTGTGGCTATTTGAAAATGTTAATAGAAGAATTTGCTCAAAGGGAAATAAAGTAGCTTTCGACCAAATACTACTCAGCTGTTAATCATATTAGACGTCTAATCAACAAATGACGTACCACTTTTTTTTATTTTATCTTTCTAAACATGAAAAGCTGTTTATGGTCGTATAACCTTTTCACGCTATCTGTTAAGAATAGAATGCAGTTATAAAGAATACTGTGTCAGACATCCAGTATCAGGTGGTACCGACGGTTCGGTCATGACATGCAGCAGCACTCGATTCCAAATATTTCCTTCTGCTGTAGAATATCCTTCATTTAGTTGTAACTATGTGCTATAGCTTCTCTCGCAGGGTATTTCTGTCTCAATTTTCTGAAATGCACTTCAGTAATATATGTTTCAATAAGTCGCCTTCTTGATCGTTACATATCTAACGTTACACATCTAACGTTACTAACTAACCTTACATATCTAATGTTAGATATCTAACGTTACATCTAACGTAACTAACTAACGTTACATATCTAACGTTACTAACTAACTAATTAACGTTACATATCTAACGTTACATATCTAACTAACTAACTAACGTTACATACTAACGTTACATCTAACGTTCATCTAACGTTACTAACTAACGTTACATCTAACGTTACATCTAACGTTACATATCTAACGTTACATCTAACATTACATATCTAACGTTACATCTAACGTTACATATCTAACGTTACATCTAACATTACATATCTAACGTGACATCTAACGTTACATATCTAACGTTACTAACTAACCTTACATATCTAACGTTACATGTAACGTTACTAACTAACCTTACATATCTAACGTTACTAACTAACCTTACATATCTAACGTTACATATCTAACGTTACTAACTAACGTTACATATCTAACGTTACATATCTAACGTTACTAACTAACCTTTCATATCTAACGTTACTAACTAACGTTACTAACTAACCAATTAACGTTACATATCTAACGTTACATCTAACTTTACTAACTAACGTTACATATCTAACATTACAACTAAATCAGTTAGTTGAACCTATTCTGTGATGTTTGAACCTATTGAAATATTCATTGCACACTATGTATCCTGTTCTGTGTCTGGTAGCAAATGTTGAGACCCCCCTACGACTCCGCAGTGCCTGTTTGCAGGAGTCACAGTGCTTTGAATTAAGAAAGGATTCTCCCAGTGGTTTCTACGCCTCCTCTTCTTATCCATTCATCAGATATCAGCCTTCATTATTTTCTTCATTCATTAAATACATGCATTGAAATATATCACAATATACTATTTTTCTTGTTTATCGAGGTTTGGTCTAGCTTCAATAATACAACACCTTTAAGCCGACGTTTCATCTATATTTGTAGATATCTTCAGGGCTACATCAATACAGAATTTAACATCAATGCTGTATACAGAATTAAATTCTGTATTGTTGTAGCCCTGAAAATGTCTACAAATATAGACGAAACGTTGGCTTAAAAGTGTTGTATTATTGAAGCTAGAATAAACCTGGATAAAAAAAAATAGTGTGAAATATATGTCGTCGAGATAAGGAAACATTCTATTACAATATATGCAAATATATTGTAATACATCATAATATATCTCAATGTACTTATAACCAATTAGATGAAACGGTTATTTGAACTGAATAAACTAGAATTTTCAAAAGAACACACAGAAATGAAGGCACTGAACTCACTACTATATTTCGATGTCCTCGTTGTCAGTAATAGATGTGAATCGCTCCAAAGGCTGATAAAGACTATTTTGTGTTCAAAAAGAAGCACTCAAACAGTGTAGTCAACTTTTGGAGGGAGGGGAGATAAGGAAGATATATAAATAAAAGCCAAATAAAGATTAAATACATGAACTAAAAATAAAATTAAAAACTATTAACAATTTGTTAAAAAACGAAACTAGAAATACAAAATGAAACTGGATAAAAAAGAACTAAAAATTAAAGGAACAACGATTGAGGTTATGCCCAGGAACAGATCTACGACCCAGAAGATTAAAAAGTGCTTCTTCTGAAGTATTATTTAGAGGAATATAGAATTTGCTGATTATAAGTTTATTTGAATCCTTAATTAATAAAATTTATTTATTTTCTTTAATTTTATTATTTAAATAAAAGGAATATTGAGAATTTAACCTATAATAATAGAGTTAGTTTCAAAGTGACCACGATTTTAACATCAATTTCGGCTCGTCTCGGACACGCCAGATCCATTTTATCCTCACACCAAAGTTTTGACCAGTGGTACCTTCAGCAAGGCTCAAGTATCGTCCCTCTAACTGCTCTGAGTGAGGCAATTCTATTGAAATCCCCCTTCCCCATAGTCAGTAATTACGTATAAATTTTTCAACCCTGCGTACCTTTATTAGTAACGCTTTTTTCTGACTGCTGCATCACGTCCGTACCTCGTTGGCAATCAGCCTCTAATTTCACACTCGTGATCTATGAGACTCAAAAATCATCTTATTCCTTTATTTTTATACGAAAGCATCCATTTTTTTCTCTGTACCACATTTAAAAAGGATACAGACAGCATTTCAAACACACTAAATCTTTATATAGCTTCCTTTTTTCAGATACACATTCTTAAATACTATTAATAACATTTTTTTAACCTTTTATAACACAAATTAAAAAAAAATGAGTGTCTTTCTCGTAGTTTTTAATTTGTAAAAAAATTGGTCCCTTTAGACCTCGAGAGTGTAAAATTTTATTAGTGATCCATCAAACTGTACAATTATTTAAGTGCTTATAGAAATTTTCTATTACAATATAATGCTAAAGATATAAAAAAAGAGCCATTCAGAATGCCTAAAAATGTATATACGATACCAGAATCTTAAAATATTTTTGGTTTTATTATACTATAACTTATCACTACCCCCTCCCCTCCCCCCCCCCCCCCCCCCCCGGTGATAATATCGGGGTTTTAGTGGGGTGAATTGTGACCACAGTAAGTTTACAGAGTGAAAAAAGTCATTATAGGTCATCTATGACCTCTTACTTATAAATTAAAAACTACTACTCTGACTGAATTGATACATTTAAGTATATAGGTACTTAGTGGGTACCTGTTTCTTAAGAATGTTTTTCAATTTTCTAAATATCGTTCTCGTTAGTTCGTCTACAAAATAAAGTACATCTCCTATAGCCGACATGTTTTGGATGATCAAAATTCATCTTTAGAACATGAATAACTTCTTCGGAGAATTTTCTGGTTTATTATATATGCAAAGTTAAAGACAATGGGAGTTGTTGCTTTTCTTCAACTTTAAGATAAGCTGGTTGTTAATGCTGTAGGGTGAGTGGCCTCTTGGCCTGAGTTACTACCTGCAAGGGTTTCTGGTACCCTGGATGTGAATTAAGGAGAATTCTCTCATATTTCCCCTCAGCCTTCCAATCCTGTTCCTGGAATGAAACAATGTGGACTCCGTGGCTGTCAAACTTGCCTGATTGTTAATCCTAATCCTTCCTTCGATTCCCCTCTCCACCATAGTTCCTACCCGGTTCAGGTCAATTCCTCCTGTACCTCGAGCAACTGTGTTTACCGACTGGATTGCACTCAGTGTGACTCCTTTTACGTTGGCTTAACTTCTAATAAGTTGAGCCTTCGTATGAATGGTCATAGGGCTTCAGTCGGTCAACGCAGTAACTATCCTGTAGCCATCCATGCGAACTAACTCGCATGGACTCAGTTTCAATGACTGTTTCAGGGTTCAGATCCTGAAACAGATCCCCGAATCCAACAATAAAGTTACCCTAAGAGCTTCAGAGGAGGCATACATATGCTTACTTGATGCTCGCTCTTCCCCCGGACTCAACCTCAACCGATAATTTATTTATGATTTATTTATTTATTTATTATTTTTTATTTATTTATTTATTATTTTTTATTTATTTATTTATTATTTTTTATTTTACTTTTTATTTATTATTTTAATTTGATTTATCTACTTTTTTATAGTTATAATTTTTACTCGTTCCTTTTACGTCTTAATTTGGCTCTTCATTTCCTTCCCTCCCTTCCCCCGCTTGGTGGTAAGTGGGGGTACTGGCTGCGGTTTCCGAGTTCAGTACCGCCCTGTCTTCCTGCGGGACTCTTCGCTCTTCGCACCTCCTGATGACGACGATTGTCGAAATATCGATGTGAGTTATGTCTGTGTCTTTCTGTGTGTTTTCCTTCGTTTTTTATTTTATTGTATATATATATATATATATATAATATATATATAATAATATATATATATATATATATATAGAGCGCGACCGTTTCGGGTCCTTCTGTTTCTCTTCTTCAAGAGCAACTGATTGTTGATCTTATGATTCTGATAACCTACATCTTATGTTGTCTTTCTCTTGCATATGCTTTTTTGGTTCCTGCAGCCATTAAGTGCATTGTAAGTCTTCTTGATATCTAATGGTAGTCGGGACCAATGAAGGAGTATTTTTGAGTTTCACAGTCCTCATTATTGCATGAATACTCGTACAAATGTTTACCGTATCTTCACTGACGAAGACCGCTTGTTACGGTTGAAATATCCTGGCATTTTTTTTTTCATTTCTTATTGTGATTTGAACATTGATTGTTATTTATTGTAAAATCTTGTCTTTACTGTAAAAATTTACTGAGAAATTTATGGACATTATGACAAAATAGCGAGAGGAGTGACTGCATATAATGCTATGAATTATAGCATTTGTTCAGTTACTCTAAAAGAAGAAAAAAATTTTTAAGATAAAAAGAAAAAAGAATTGTATAATGAAATCTCGAATTAAATGCATTAGTTACACAAGTGAGGCTTGTTGAAATGTATTTGTAGTATAAATATATGAGGTAATAATTGTTTTGAATACTGTTAAGCGTGAGTTAGTTGATACTGCTTTTATTTTGAATGACAATTAGAATGAAAATGAGTATGAATGGGGTAAATAATAGAATTTGTTTGGATAGAAGAAATGGTTTTTGGGAAGGGATGGGTGCATTGTGTTTGACGGCATCTGAAGGCAGCCGTTTTGAGCGGTTAATCCCCTAGTAGGGGGGATGCCTGTATCGATTAGAACACGCTGGTAGAAGCGGTTGAGGTAATAATTAACAATGTCAACTGGTGGACTGAACCATTAATACCAACGCAAGCCCCCCCCCCCCCCACCCCTCCTAAAACTCACCCCCTTCCCAACCGTCATTTAACAACCCCCTAAATTAATATTGATATCAAGGGTAGGACAAGGTACTTGTGAGAATTACGCCCTGATCAAGGCCTGCCAGATGACGCTAACCATTCCAAACCTGAGCTATTTCAACACCTGTCACCCTTCTCCATTTGTATCTGCCTACCAGATTTTATCTCTTGCTTCATTTCACGCTATAATTGTTTCCCTTTAACTTTTCCCATTTATTTTACATTTAGATTTATTTAATAAAATCCTAATAAAATGAAATATATATTTCGATTTTTTAAACCAAGTTTATAATCTCTCTGATCATATCAGCCCTACAATCACCAGCTTTTTTGTGACTAATAACAAACCACTGCAAGAACACACCATTGAAAGAAACTAGTCTAGTGTACGGGAACAAATGTAATTATGAGAACTGTGAAACCCACAAATACTCACACATTGGAGTAACTACAACTGCACTATGCACCTGATATCTGGAGCACCTAGAAAACACAGAGTAAGTCCATCATGCAAAGACTAGCAGGGAAGAGCGTGTAGAGGGAACTAAAATAATAAAAAAAAAAGAACGAGACCAACTCAGACTTAAATTAACAGAAGCTATACTTATACAGAAAAAGAAACCATATAGGTTAGGTTGCAGTGGCAGTCCTACAAGGGAACACACGTAGGCCAAGCATTGGCCCTTTGTGATATCACACAATAAATAATTGGTTCTACAGTGGGAGCCCTAAATTTTGCCTAACTCAAGTGTTTTTAGAGTAGGGATCTTTAATGAGTACCTGACATCGTACAGGCTCGGGACCGACGGTTTAACATCCTTCTCCGAGGGACGACGTGCTCAGATTTATTCACCTCCCGCGTGAATAAATCGAGGGCCAGGTGAGGATTGAACCCCGGTCCTACCAGTTCAGAGGTGAGCACGTAACCACTGAGCTAGCCTGGCCCCCCCAGAAGAAACCATATATTAATAAACAATTCTTTGACGATATTCAAATCAAATGTTTCGATTTACCCTCCCAATTGAAGCTACAGAGGGCCTGATAATCTATAGCAGAGCTCTCCAAACTATGGCCCGTCGACCACATCCGGCCTGACAAACAAATCCCAATGTGGTAGCCTTGAAAAAATAATTTGATTTATTCAAAGCTGGGGCTACTGACTGGTGGCGCTAAGCCCGAGTCAGTTTCCCTCTCTCGCGATAGTGTGACGCACAGATACTGATTTTGATGAAATTTTGAAGTCAAAACGACAGTACCATTCGTCACACTAATTTGATTTCATAAAACTAAAGGCAGGAATCTTTATAGTTTACCCAGATTTTTTCCAACAACATGTGTTTTAATTTTACCATGTTTATAGTCTAATATTTGAGAAAATTAAATTACTGGCACTGATTTTTTTTTTTTATTCCTTCAGCCCGCATAAATGTGGTACGTATACAATGTGGTCCTTACATTGATAAGTTTGGAGACTCCTGATCTATAGTAATCTATAATATTTATCAGAAATTACGATGCAGTGTGGATTATGACCAAAAGGATTCCCTGGACAGTTTTTTTGAGTCCTCTGTGACTGGTCTTGTTTACTTGAACTAGCCAAAACACTTGGTTCTGGATCGTCGTCACTAAGAGAATAATCTAAGCTGGAATGTAACTTTTCCACTTACAATGTTATTACAACCAAAAACAATTGTTGGGTTATCAGCCGCTAAAAGTTACACAGTCTTTTTGGAACACCTTCCGCGTGATTGAGAGATCCGCGTTTGAGAACAGGGGTTGACGAAACAATAGAATGATACTTGTTAATTCTTTTATATGTTTAAAATAAACCAATTAGAATAAACACATATATTACGATTATTTAATTGTAATAAACACATACACTTAATAAGACATATCTTCTAATTAAAACAGGTAATTAATTAATTAAGGATTTGAGTACTTTTTAATCACCCTATATATTTCTTGACTCAGCGAATCATTAATGAGAAAACCTTCACACAGGGAATTCTTAAATCAGGCTAGACGTGAGATTTAGAAAGGTTTTGGTGTCAGTATTGAAGAGGCTCTCCGAAATAATTGGGGTTTTGTTACAAGTCACTAATAACGAGAGCTGGCTGTCGGCCAATAGCAACTCAACATCCAAAACCAAACAGGTTTCCCGAAGATAGCTAGCCCGATGTACATCGACCCCGAGCCCCTTCATCAAGGCTTCTTAAAAACTCTCTACTAATCTAAACATTATCATTAGAAGGCACTAATAAGAAGAGCTGGCTGTCGACCAATGGCAACTCAACATCCAAAACCAAACAGATTTCCCGAAGATAGCTAGCCCGATGTACATCGACCGCGAGCTTCTTCAACAAGGCTTCTTAAAAACTCTCTACCAATCTAAACATTATCATTAGAAGGCACTAATAATGAGAGCTGGCTGTCGGCCAATGGCAACTCAACATCCAAAACCAAACAGGTTTCCCGAAGGTAGCTAGCCCGATGTACATCGACCGCGAGCTTCTTCATCAACGCTTCTTAATAACTCTCTACCAATCTAAACATTATCATTAGAAGACGCTAATAACGAGATCTGGCTGTCGGCCAATGGCAACTCAACATCCAAAACCAAACAGGTTTCCCAAAGGTAGCTAGCCCGATGTACATCGACCGCGAGCCCCTTCATCAAGGCTTCTTAAAAAAGGTAGCTAGCCCAATGTACATCGACCGCGAGCCCCTTCATCAAGGCTTCTTAAAAAAGGTACCTAGCCCGATATACATCGACCGCGAGCCCCTTCATCAAGGCTTCTTAAAAAAGGTACCTAGCCCGATATACATCGACCGCGAGCCCCTTCATCAAGGCTTCTTAAAAAAGGTAGCTAACCCGATATACATCGACCGCGAGTCCCTTCATCAAGGCTTCTTAAAAAGGTAGCTAGCCCGATATACATCGACCGCGAACCCCTTTATCAGGGCTTTACAAGGTAAGGAATTTTCTATTGATTCAGAACATCAAAGGATTTTACATTTTTTTTAATTTAAATGTTCTAGAAACTTGGTGATTATACTGAATTCGCCACTGAATAGTTATAACGTGTTTCACTTTATTTCTTATAGTATTTACTAAGTTTTCTATACTAATTCATGCAACCCTATACTTTGTTTAAGGATAAAATGGATAAGCAAACAAAAGTCTCCACACAAATGAAGTTTTATTTAACAACAACAACAAAGTTTTCACAAAACAGTGAATTGTTTTCACTCGACCAACCCTTCAGCACCACATCCTTGGTGTCTTCTTTATGATGAACACAAAGTGTTCGAAACACATTGTTGTTGTTGAATAAAACTTAATTTGTGTGGAGACTTTTGTTTGTTTATCCATTTTACCTCAGAATGAGTAAATACCCCACAATTACGGATTGCACAACTAATGACTTTGTTTAAGTTTTTTATTTGCTCATTATTTTAAAATGTATATTTCTAATACAGTTACTGCTAAATAGTTTGACTTTTTTTATTTACCTGTTCAAAGAAAACGTTTGATGGGAAACATTCGTATTTCCATAATTTTATTAAGAGAACCTTTTTATAAGAAACATTATAGTGGCCTATAAAAAGGTTATGTTGTAAGTTAATCCAATTCACTCTGAGTGAGTGTTATCTTTTTCCTTCTTTCTGTACTCTGTTATTACGTTGCTGTGAGTTTATATTGAAAAAAATATTTTTTAATGAGTCGTTTAACGTCAAAAAAACAATTTCTGAAAAAAGAAAATATACTGTAACGCCCCTTTGATGATTGTAATTTTGAAAAAAAAAATATTTCACCTCCCCCCTTGGAATGTTCTATTTTTAGGTGTAGTTCCATTTTAATCCATTTAACAGTATGGCTTGTATCGCTCTCATAATCTTTCAGATTGAATTTTAAGTCAGAATTTTTACATTTTGTTGAAAAATAAATATTTTTTATGTGGTTTTAGAAATCTGAGGTTATTTTTCGTTTATTGCTTTCGTAACTTCAAAGATAATACCTAAATTACAAAACATTCGAATTAATTGTTTAGAAGAAACAAAAATGTAGTCTAAAAACAGGTTTTTATCAAAAAAAAAAAGTTACTTTCTCATCATGTATAATTGCTTCTATACAATACGGCTCATCTACACTATGAGGCTCTATTTACATTTTTGCGTAAAATAACTTCATGTATCAAAGATTCTGGACTGTAGCGTAGACACAAACTTTCGATACATATCCACCCACCCATACACACACACACAGATGTCGTCGAAAAACCATCATAAAACGACTTCTGGGGACCTCAAAACATATAATTCTGTCAAAATCTCCAGACTGAATTTTTTCACGATCACTATACTTTATTTATAGTAAAGTTTAGAGCATACTCTAACAGTAAAGTTGGAGCATGAATCTACAACTTGGGACTATTGAGGAAGATGATTAAGTTACTATTGAATCAAATAGTGATTTCTAACAGTAATGTAATTTATCTCTGAATTCTAAACTGATAAGAGTTGCACATGCGCAGTGCACACTCACAGACCCACTATTTGTTTGTTCAAGAATAGCGTATTTACCTTTAATAGTTATCCATGAAATATAATTATAATAAAATGCAATAAAATAGAAAATTGAAATATTTTATGTAAAAATAAATTGAATCATAAATTAGTATTTAAATTACTCAAAGTTCAAACGTACACGTACGTACTGTACGAATACACGCGCACAACTTAGCTTAAACATCCATTAAAATTACAAAGTGAATAGAAAATATTTTTTTTAACTTTTTATAACTGTTATTATTTTTTTAACTTTTTAAAACTTTTATTCATAATTTTGTTTAACTTCAGAACTTTTATCAATTTTTTTTGCTTTTCTGTTTTATATTTTTTTTTCATTTCATTGTTCAGTTGTTTTAACTGTTATCGTCTGAGATAAGTTCCTCTTTGACTGAGGGAATGCCCTTATCATGGAGGGAGGTAGGAGTTGACCAGGGCAATAACAATTAGAAACAGGCAGCCTCAAATAAGATAAAACGAAGCTATCAGTAAAAATAAATTGAATCATAAATTAGTATTTAAATTACTCAAAGTTCAATATTTTTTTTTGATAATTTTAAACGATGAAGGGAATAGGTGAAACGTTTATAGATGGTTAAGGAAATGACTTGATAATTAACTTGTTCAGTATCGGGGATGAACAGAGGAAGGGTATGTAGAGATCACTGGATGCCTGGTCTATATTGATTTTGAAAGTCATTTCCGTTATCTGCTCTGGCTGTTATGAAATATTCATGTTCCTCAAATAAAAAGCACCAATGACTAACTGTAGCAATTATGTACTAAAAACAAATAAAATATCAGACAGTTTAAAATAACTATTATTATATTTATATTTTTTTTTGTTTTTCATTTTTTGTCTACCCTTGTAGATTGCACAGTGATTTTTATTGTTCAAGAGGTAGATGATTAGCTTATTTTCGATTCAAAACCCAGTGTTGTAATATGTAAACCATAAACAGATATTGAGTAATTGCTTAATGGTTCAAGCCCTCAATATCTGCTCCAAAATACACTTGATAAATTAAAATAACCAATATATGTAATATCCAATATATTATTTCACTATAAAATCGTAAAGACGATCCAAACTGGACACAATACGAGTTCAAAATCGGGCAAGAGTAATACACAGAGTAAGGAAACATACATACAAACTTAAATTTTCGGGCAATCTGTCTTCGAGAGAAAAGAGAGAGGTAGAACAAGTGCCTATAATGTGCTTGGTCTTCCTGTTGCTTTTCTCCTGAAGACGGATTGCTAAAAGGTTTGAGTTTCAATGTGTGTTCCCTTTATAATAATAATTGTTATACACATTATAATTGTAATAAACATAGAGATCAATTATATAATTAAATAATAATAATACGTAACAATATGCAATGTCATGTACCTTTGTATTTAAGCGACTGGTTGGGTGAACGGGAGTGTACGGTGGCGGGAGTACAGAGGAGACTAACGTTTCCTAACTGCAAAACGTACACGTACGTACTGTACGAATACACGCGCACAACTTAGCTTAAACATTCATTAAAATTACAAAGTGAATAGAAAATATTTTTTTTAACTTTTTATAACTGTTATTATTTTTTTAACTTTTTAAAACTTTTATTCATAATTTTGTTTAACTTCAGAACTTTTATCAATTTTTTTTTGCTTTTCTGTTTTATATTTTTTTTTCATTTCATTGTTCAGTTGTTTTAACTGTTATCGTCTGAGATAAGTTCCTCTTTGCCTGAGGGAATGCCCTTATCATGGAGGGAGCTAGGAGTTGGCCAGTGCGATAACAATTAGAAAGAGTCAGCCTCAAATAAGATAAAACGAAGCTATCAGTCTCATAAAAAATCTCGTGATCTTCACGCCAATAAATGTTTAATGCCAAGAAAAAAAAACTTTATATTTTAGAGATATGTTTTTTCCGAAAGCTGAGGACACGAGTGCACACTTTGATTATTTGCCTTTTCGTATGATAAAACAAAGTTCGAAAGGATAAGACACTTTTTTCCCTAGTAAGACCTTACGTAAGATGAAAGAAGACATTCGTATGAAGAGCTATCACTGTACATTGATGAAATCCGAAACCAGAAATTCCAGAATATGAAGTTCTACATAATAATATATCTCTCTAATAATGTAAAATTCTTAATTCCAGATCAAAATAATACGCTATAATCATGAAAATGTGTTTACCTTTTCTCTGACGAAGGTATATATCCTTATGAGGTTAACATCATCATCATCAGATCTGGAAACAGACAAAAATACTATCAGCATGGTAGTACGAAGAACTAAAGTATATTATGTTGTATACATGAATATTGTTACCACTGAGGTTAGTATGATTAATATTAGAAATAGAAAACACCGTCATACCTCGTAAGTTGATATCGGAGACGTTGGAGCACTTTCGGATCTTGTCCATCTTCGTTCGCAACTCAACTTCGCAACAGTTGCGAACGAAGATGGACCAGATCCGAAAGCGCTCCAACATCTCCGATACCAACTTACGAGGTATGACGGTTTTTTCTATTTCTAATATTAATCATATTATGTTGTACCAAAATGAATTATAAATATAATATATCGATAGAAATTTTTCATAATATAATATATATATTGTTATACAAACAAAAGTGTAACATTTACCCTAATCACCTCTACCAGTTCTATTTGATTTTGATTGGATAATCAAATCAATTGTTGATGTGATTTCAGTTTGAATTCACAAAGCAGATTCTATGGTAATAAAATTTTATATAAATATGAAACAGTAAACGTCCGAAAGCGCTCCAACTCCATGATCTTCTTACGAGGTATGACGGTTTTTACCTATTTCTAATTTAAAAGGACTATAACAAACTAATGGAGCAATGGTAGTCGTAAAAACTGATAGCTTATCAGAAGTGAGCTATCTGTTTTTGTAAGAAGTTAAACTCACAAGGGAGAGCAGAACTCTAAGGAGTCGCTGTGTGAAAAGCAGTATCTTCTTGGTAGGTTCCTGTTAGACTCTCAACCTTTACCTTTGGGTAAGATCTATCATTTGCCAGCTGGACTTGAAAACTGGTACTAACTTAGGTGAGGTCTGGCCCCGGATACTGTGGAAGTCCCTTGGACAACCGAATCATAATTGAACAATGGTATAACTAAAACCTGACAGGAGATAATAGTTAAACCAACTCAGTTGAAGAGGCGCGTACAGGGATTCGTGAGGGGGTTATATTTAGATGTTGATCGCATATGTTTAATAAAGCAGATGAAAGGCATAGTGTTGAAGATGAAGACATGTTAAGTTTTGTAGTGGACAGGCAACACTGAGACAGATGGCCTATACTGTACGACCGCAGCCGCCCTCAGAGCGTCCTCCCCAAAGCAAGGTTATTTTAAGTGCGGTCGCCTTCAAAGTGGCCGGCTCTGCTAATAGACTGTGACTGAGAGGTCACCTTCCACTTCTCCTCCCCATTGTGACCACCAGCCACTCTATTCATAATCAAAACAACCCATTACGTCTCCTCTCATTAATGGATTTAAATAGAAGCCAGTCAGCCGTGCTCTCCCTACATATCCACCAATCTCTGATCGAGATTTATCAAAGAATTTCCAAGCTACTTCTCCTTTTGCCCATCTCTTTGATCAAAAACATAGTTACATTCATTTCAATTTACTGAATCGCCTAAACACATGAAAAATAGTTGCAGTACAGTATAATTAAATAACTAGAACTCCCCAAATAGTTAAACTAAAGTAATCATTTAACAACTTTTATAATATAATAAAGTCCCTTTGGGGAAGAGGATAGCGCGTTAGACTTCTAATCGAAAGATCGTGGGTTCCATGACCACAAGGTCTCCTATATTATTTATTATTTATTCAATTCAAAGAGTGGGCAAAACAAATAAGCAAACAAGTAATCAAGATCAACAGAGTTTTATAAGTAAAAATATTTCACATAAACACGTGAAATAACAATCAATGATCAAACCACAATATGAAATAGGAAAACAAGACTAAGATGTTTCAACCATAACAAGCGGTCTTCGTCAGAGTCAAAAACCCAACTGGAATTTCAGTTGGGTTTTTGACTCATGGTTGAAACACTTAGTCTTGTTTTCCCATTACATATTGTGGTTTGATCATTGAGAGTTTTATACGTATATACTTTTATATATACTTTAATATTGATAAAAGTATCGACCGCGAACTAGAAACAAAACTAAAGTTTATCGGTACTCGGTCAGTTCTTCAGGTTCAAATTAAACTGTAATTGCCAACGTTTTGGTTTTATTTGAAACCTTTTTATTTTAAAAGGCCTAATGAAAAAGGTTTTAAATAAAAACCAGTACATTAGCAATAAAAGTTTAATTTGTACCTGAAGAACTGAATATAATTATTGAGTCCTGATAATCTTTAATTTTATATACACTTTAATATATAAAATATATTTTATTTCTCCAATAATAAGGTACTGTCTTATATAAAAAGATTCTATATCAACAAATGAAATAGAAATCAACTTCCAAACTACAGTAAAAAATTTATAAATGTGACAACGATGTTTGAACCAAAACAAGTGGGATTTTGCGAGTATCAGTGCCAGTGTATGTGAGACTCTGACGAAGATCACTTCTTTTGGTTGTAAGCTGTTTGTCACATTTTTTAAATTTCTTCGTGTGGTTTATAAGTTGATAAGTACATAAGTTCAAATATGAGTAAAGTCTACGAAGCAAGTTCAGTTCAAGGGTTTTTCCCAATAGCAAGGGTCAAGGGTCACCCTCTTGATGCTCTACAAGACACAGCCATGCCCTTCGCTGCCCCGTTAGTCTACCCAGTTATTGTTTAACCCAGCCAGGGGGAACCTGCGACCTTAAGGCCGCATGTGGTCTTTTGAAGCATGAAATACTGCCTTCTATGGTTTGTTGAGAAAAAAAAATTTAAAAATATAATGAATTACAATTATGGTAATAAAGACAAAAAATTCTGGCATTTCGGAAAAGGACTATTCATCAATCATTACTTGAAAAGTCTAAGCTTTTAGAAAATCATTTTCCTGAGTTAACAAAGGTAATAAACGAAGGCAATGAGGACACTGCTGAATCTTTTGAAAGATGCAAAACAGTTTTAAATTCACTGATTGATATTATAATGACATTATAATTAAATATTATAATGATATATTCAAGGATGTTACAATGTAACTATCATATAAGAATTTGCTTATCTATTCGTGGTCGCCTTTTAGGGAAGTGGACAGTGTTAATATGGCCTTTACTCCTAGAAAGGTTCTCCACCCCTGCTTTAACCCACTCACTGCGGTTGTACTATACATAGCTCTTCCGAAATGTCGACCCATTTTGCGATTCTACATATACAGTACGCATAACTCCTTGCTTCAAAGCATATCACACTATGGTGAGCCTTCCTGGAATTGCATAGTATTTTATAATATGTAATATAATAATACTAATAGTATATGTAATATTATATAATAATACTGTAGTATTACTATAATATTACTATATAGTAATGTAATTAAAGTTACAACTTTACTTTTAAAGTAAAGAGAACACAAAACTTTTACTTTTGTGTTGAAAGAGAACACAAAAAAAAGGACAACTCTCACGATTTTCGATCATTTCGGCTGTCTTGTCGTCTTCAAGGGAGGAGAAAAAGAAAAAGGAGAAGGAACGAATGATCAGAGACGTGGAAGTGTCCATCGATACAATGTGACACAAGTGCACCACCTTACCTATTATTAATACTAATATGTAATATAATAATAACATATAATAGTATGTATAAACAAACAAAAGTCACCACACAAATGAAGTTTTATTCAACGCGTTTTATTCGAACACTTTGTGTTCATCAGGAAGACACTATAATACAAATTATATCTAATCAGTTACAAAATTAGAGTGAAATAATAAAATTCAATTAAGAGAATTCAAGACATACCCAAGGATGTGGTACTGACGGTAACAACTTTTGCAGATTGTTTCGTGACACCTGACGCAGTCAATGGGTTAATAATAGATACTTTCACCAACGCACTTTGCTACCCTTCTAGTGGTGGACTCTTTATCTATCTTCCATCATGTTTTACAGGCGGCTTAAACTTACTGATTAAGTACCGACATTTAAGTATAAAACAACACTTAGTTTAATAAACCCATTCGTTAACTTTGACACTTCATTCTAGAATATTATTTGGCCCATTTTATATTAATTTTTTTTTTGAATTTTTTATCAAAGTTGTTGAATTTTTTTTGAAGTTGTCATTTATGTAACAATGACTATAATAGGCCTTTTTAAATTGTTAATATTTTAAATATCATTGCTAATTAAGTTATTTTCTACATAATAGTCATGCTTTGAAATATACTAAGGTAATATACACTAAGTCTGAAATGATGTGAGCGTAAAAAGTAGACATAAAAAGACCTGTGATAAAAGGAGAAGAAGGGGGCACTGCCCTTTCAGTTTAGCGGGGGGGGGGGGGGGGGGGGCTCCTTGCTAGTTGGGAGTCTGACCAACTATAAATCGCAAATCTCTAATCTAGTAAGAGATTCTGTTTCGCTTCACAACTCAACCGGCGGGGGAGGAGTGTGGGCGAGGGGGGGTTCTTAATAAATTAAATCGCATGCCCTGCCTCCACCCTGCCTATAACCGAGACGCTCTTTTCAAGGAGAGCCATTATTCCTCGAGGGCATCTGTGTCCTAAACCCACCACTTGTGAGAAGGGTTCCCGCCCTTCTAATGCCGTACTTACCCTCTTACTAAAAAGAAGCTATGTTCTAGAAGGTAAAACCTCCTCAATTTATTACAGCAAATGTATTCCCTTTAATCATCTTATTGCCTAATTTCAATTATCATTTAAATAATATCATACATTGTTTTTTTTTATTTGTTTTCCAAAACCCACACTTATAAGGCTTTCACCTGTTAGTGCTGTTCTAGGAGGGCGGAAATTTAGCTCTTTTATTATTTGGCACCCATTTCTGTAATGGATGAACCACCACATCACCTGTTAATTTTGATTAGGATTCCTAAATTTTACCCAACTTAACTGCATTTACAGTAGGGACCTTTAACGATTACCTGACATTGTACAGGCTCGGGACAGACGGCTTAATTTCCTCTTCGAAGGTTGACGTATTCAATTTATTCATCTCACACGTGAATAAATCGAGGGCCAGGTGGAGATCGAACCCCGGACCTACCAGTTCAAAGACGAGTACTTTAACCACTGAGCTGTCCTGACTAACCCCCGTATCATAAAATATCGAGCTAACTTAATGTTAATTGATAAAAAAAAAATACTTTTATCATTATTATACTGGGAGTAAAACTTTTAATTCAAAGTCCCCACACAAAAGAAGTTTTTGTATTTAAACTACGCGTTTCGAATACTTGATGTTCATCACCAGGTAACATCCAATAGAAGCAATGGAGGACATTGACTGTCGCAATAGTAATTGGATGTCATCTGATGATGAACACGAAGTGTTTGAAACGCGTAGTTTAAATAAAAAAACTTCTTTTATGTGGAGACTTTGAATTATCCACCCCCCCCCCCCCCCCCTTATGAGCAAATAACATACAACTACAAACATTAATGAGTTTTATCATCCTCTCATAGGTGGGTTTGTCCAGATTAAATTCATAATACTAGTCTTAAAAAACCATTACATCTGCAATTAATATTAAAATAAAACCCACCCTAAAGATATTAAAAATTAAATGCTGATTAATATTTCTAGCCTTGCGAGTCATCATTGCTTGATTATATTCACTATATTATTTATTTGTATTTTAAAACAATAATCTATTACATTGAAACAAACATCAAACTATTTTATGTAAAGCTACAAAGCGAGAGGTCTAATTATTTCGTCGACTTTGTTTACTTCAGTTATTTATTTTATTTATTATAATTTTATTTTTATTTGTTGTTAAACCTCAGCATTCTCACTTATTTATTTCTTATTTTATTCATCTCTCTGTTATTAGTTTTGTTATTCCCTATTCCATAATAAATTTTAAATTGATTCTTGTCTGTTAGTATTCTCGACCATCGCGCATGCGCCAACATTGTTGATATCTAACCGTCTCTACATCAGGCCATTTGATTTCCCTCTCTTTCTTCTCCTGATTATAGTTTTAACAAAAAAATATAGACAAGTGTGTTTTTTTTCATCTATCTATGTAAATTAGTTTGTATTGAACTCTAGTTGTCCACTTGAGATTGTTTTATCATAGTTAAAGTATATGTATATATATTATATATTTATATAATATATATATAATATTTGTATTATAGTTTTGTATATATACGTATATATATAACTTTAAATTACACAAAGCACGACACAGAAAAGAGAATAAAAAGAACACTTACAGAATTCAATATTCCGAAGTGTTGTTCGTCATCAGGAGTAGACTAGAAAGAGGATGAAGTGAGAGAGATCTCCCCACGTCGAAGAACGGAGCGCGAATCATATATATATATATATAAATTTCACATAAACACGTGAAATAACAATCAATGATCAAACCACAATAAGAAATGGAAAAACAAGACTAAGATCTTTCAACCGTAACAAGCGGTCTTCGTCAGAGTCAAAAACCCAACTTGTAGTTGGGTTTTTGACTCTGACGAAGACCGCTTGTTACGGTTGAAAGATCTTAGTCTTGGTTTCCCATTTCTTATTGTGGTTTGATCATATATATATATATATATATATATATATACTTTTTCTGCGAGAATACGATCCGAAACGGACAAATAAAGTTCAATATACGTTAAAACAAACATAGAGTTATTAAAAACGCACACTTACAGTTTCTAATTTTCAGTTTTAACCGTCTTCAGGAGAGAAAAGAGGGAGGAACCAAGCGCACTGATACAGAGACGGTGACAAACAATGTTGCCGCATATGCGCCACGTCACAGAGAATAAAGTAGACAAGAGTCAATTTATAATTAAATTAGGAAATATAAAAAATAATAAATAAATAAAAGAAAAACAGAGGGATGAACAGAGGAAATGATACATCAATAAAAGTTATGGACTAAGCTTTAATAAAAATATAATGAAATGAAATAAAACTTAAAATAATATTGAAAATACAAATAGTAATATAAATATTAAAGAAATAAAATAATTGAATAATAAAAAAGTTTATTTGATAATAAAAAAATAAGAATAACATAAACATTAAACGCAATGGCAATGGACTAATTAATTTATTAATTTAGGTATTATCTCTTTATTAAGGCTAGGTGCACTGCGCGATTTGAGCAGTCAAATAAGGGCTTCTTCGGAGGCTCGTAGAGTGAGATGTTTGCAGTCAGGGAGGATTTGTCGCAGAAGCTGTAAGCTGTAGCACTCATTAAAGGGGAGCCTGTGACTATTGACATGTATGGTGATGGGTAGTGGGGGGGGGGGGGGGACAATGACCTCAATGACCTTTCATACGATGACTCAGCTTGATGATTCTTGAAATGTTGAAGAATAATAACAATCGAAGCCTCATTATTTATTTCGCCATTTACTCCGTGATATTAACTTATGTTTGATTATTCTGGGCAAACACCCTATATAAGCATTACATTAAAAAAAAAAACAACGAGTTTCAAACACATCATGACCTTCTTCAGGTATACCTGTTTGTAATGAAAGACGATTCCTATATGCAATATGAAAAAGAAGAAGGAAATATACATGCAGAAGTAAACATGTGTTTGAAACGTGTTTAAATAGAATTTCAATTAAGGTGGAAAGTTCAATTTTTCAAATAAAAGTAGAAATTATATAAAAAAATATATATCAAGTTCTATTTGGCAAGTTATAGACGTGAATATACACTATGTAGTGATATTTGTCTAATCTTTTAGAGAATTGAAATATCGACATCACCTGCTCAGTGGTTTAGAGAGAAAACCCCATGTTTTCTGATAAATATCCCCTTTTTTTTTTTATTTTGAATATATCTCTTTCTCTCTGGACACTCGTTTATTTTTTTTGCTCTACATAATTTCAAGTTGATTTATCTGTTGTTCCTTTCCATAAACAATCCACTCAGGCTGTTGTTTGACTGAATTGAAACTTCCCCTACTTGCTGCCGCCATATCCTCTTCTTCTTCAGCCCTCCGCCATGATGACCTATCAGTTTATTGGTCAACAACGGAGTTGATAATTCAAATTATAAGTGTGTCCACAGTGAAAGAATTAAATAAAGTTTTTCAGAACACAATAACAGCAGTGGTGGGATTAAGAACTGGTTCGTGCGAACCGGTGCTTAAAATATTATGAGTTTATAACTAAACTGTTTAGTTATATATAGACTATATATATGCGCAAATTACGTTTTCATACATGAACAAGTTACGTGAGTCACGCGACACTTGTAGACTTTTGTGGATACTGGGCTAATTAATACAGGTCTGAATAGGGGTTTACGTAATTTTAACAACCGGTTCGCCGAACTCATAATATTTTAAGATCCGGTTCTAACGAACCGGTGCGAACCGGCTGAATACCGGTGAATCCCATCACTCAATAGCACTTATTCAGTAGAGACGTGTTTGCATCTAAACCTCTATAAAAAGATTTCACATAAACTCGTGAAATAACAATCAATGATCAAACCACAATAAGAAATGGGAAAACAAAACTAAGATCTTTCAACCGTAACAAGTGGACTTCGTCAGAGTCAAAAACCCAACTGGGTTTTTGGGTTTTTGACTCTGACGAAGACCGCTTGTTAGGGTTGAAAGATCTTAGTCTTGTTTTCCCATTTCTTATTGTGGTTTGATCACTAAACCTCTATATATAAACCCCATCATAGTACTGTTAATTTATAATGATCGAAGTTTAATTTAAAGTAAGTACAGTGAATCGACATTATTCAAGCTTATTAATAGGCCAAATATAATATAAATTAATAAAATTTCATAGAAAACTTTAATTTAAAACGATAATACAAGTTTTTTTTTGTTTGCAAATATAAAAAATTTATGTTTAATTTATTACGCGTTTCAAATACTTCGTCTTCATATCAGGTAAACTTCTACAATAGAAATTACAAATTAAATGTTACAAAAATAACCAGAATTATAAAGAATAAAGTGGAATAATGAAAAATAAATGACATATCCAATAGGAGCACTGGAGGACAGTTAACTGTCACAATAGTACTCAACTGCTGCCATTCGGTATGCCATTAATTTTATTTTATATAATTCTGGTTTATTTTTGCAACTTTCAATTTTTTAATTTCTATTGTAGAAGTTTACCTGATGATGAACACGAAGTGTTTGAAACGCGTAGTTTAAATAAAAAATGTATTTTGTATAGAGACATTGTATTATCATTCTAGCCCATGATGGGTAAATACCACACAATTACAGATTTGCACTACTCATTCTATGCATTGCTTCCTTTACTGATGCAATAACAATGCTTTACTACTTATTTTGACTTCTGTATTTTCATTTTCCTTTGTTATTTTTTAAAAAGCACTTTATTGTACATATATCCATGTTAAAATGCTAATTCCAATTAGCATCAGTATATTTTTTAATTAATTATTTTATTCCTTCATTATTTTTTTAATTTTAAGCTTAAAAATAAGTACAATATTTAGCCGTAACATAAATATGTGTGTAATTGTGGTGAATCCTTTGTACTTTATACTTTTTCGGATTAATCTGTATATATATATAAAATACAAAGTTCAGTATATACAGTCTGTCTGTCCGGTAAAGGAATAAAACTGGAGACATTTAGATACAAAGAACGATATGATACAAGACAATAAACATCAATACAATACTATATAACTTTTTTTGGGGAACTAGGTCAGGTTAGGTTAGGTTGCAGTGGGAGTTCCACAAGAGAACACACGTAGGCCGAGCATTGGCACTTTGTGATACCACACAATGAAGATTAATTCTACAGTGGGAGTACTAAATTTTGCCTAACACAAATGTATTTAGAGTAGGGATCTTTAACGAGTACCTGACATCGTACAGGCTCGGGACCGACGGTTTAACGTCCTTCTCCGAGGGACGACGCACTCAGATTTATTCACCTCCCGCGTGAATAAATCGAGGGCCAGGTGAGGATCGAACCTCGGTCCTATCAGTTCAGAGGCAAGCACGTAACCACTGAGCTAGCCTGGCCCCCTTCGGGGGAACTAACTACATATTTTTAATTTTGTTCAGGGTCCTTTTTTGGGATCTACCGCCCATAACCAAAACGCCGGGGTATAATCAACCACCCAGGTGTCGCCGAGTATGTAATCTATTTTAAAATAATCCCAGTTTAATTATACCTCAGTTAAATATATATATATGAAGTTAAAACCACAATGGAAAAAGGAATACAATAGCAATAAATGCTCTGAGGCCTTTCAATTTCTGTCATTAGAGAGGAAACAAAGCAAAAACTTTGTTTTAGTTCAGTTTTTACTTTGTTTTCTCTCTGATGACATAAATTGAAACATAAGAGCATTTATTGCTATTGTATTCCTTTTTCCATTGTAATTCAATTTGTGGTGATTTTTCTGCATATATATATATATATATCAATGATCAAACAACAATATGAAAAGGGAAAACAAGACTAAGATCTTTCAGCCGTAACAAGCGGTCCTGTCAGAAGAAAAAAAAACAACTCAGTTGGATTTTTGACTCTGACGAAGACCGCTTGTTACGGTTGAAAGATCTTAGTCTTGTTTTCCCTTTTCATATTGTAGTTTGGTCATTGATATATATATATTTAAGTTGACAAGCCGATTTAAATCTAAATTTGGACAATAATAAATTAAACTTAGATTATTTTAAATTAACCCAAAAAAGGTTCTAGTTTTGATTTTTTAAATACACTATTACTTCATTTCAAATGCAAAATCATTTCATGATCGATCATTAATTTTGCGATTAGTTTTTGACATGTATAAACAAATACGTTTCGACGTCTGCACACATGTCTCAAGGATATAGAAAGTATGCATACTTTGTATAGAGCATTTAGAATAGAGTTAGCACTTTTTGAAAAATGAAGCATTGATTTAATATCAACTAATATATGTAGAATTTGATTTCTATAATACTAGACTACAGTCACATCTCATAGGCATAATTTTCTCTACATCTATGTTCAAAATCTAATTTGTTAGAGTTCAAAGTCTTTCGAACACCTAGGTACCAATGAAAAAGGCACTAATAATGGCATGCCAACTAGAGGATTTATTGATATTCCAAATAAACATCCTCTAAACAGCATAATGTTTCTGTAAGTATAGCACTCGTTGTCACAGCCGAAAAGGTTATGACTGTGAAAAGTACTTGAATACAAATCGTTCAACTATAGAAACCTGTAAGATAAGGAAATGACAGAAAAAAAAATTTTCGAATTAATGTCGTCATTTATATTGTTTTAGATATACTTTGTAACTGTTTCCAATGCAAACATAATTACTTAGATTACGTTTGTACAGTTCTTTTTTTCCATTCAGTGCAATTATAAAAAAAAACAGAAAATGGTGTTTAATTAAAGAAGATTTGATGTTTAATTTGTTAGATGGATGGTGACGATCCGGTTTATACTGATTTAGAAAAGCGTATATTTATGTAGGGAATTCGGTTTGAGATTGAATTGGTATGAATAATAGCGTGAAAAATCTGGGAGAATCAAATTAGAGTTGGGAGGGTTCGGTTTATTTACGAGGTTGAGAAGCCTCTTTAATTGTTTCAGTTTATAGAGTTGGAGAGGGGGTGGTGGTGTGGGAGGGGTGGGGGGGGGGTGGAAGGGGAAGGAGACTGTAGGGAGAATAATATTTAAACAGTTTTAACAAGGTGGCTGGTTGGTGTCCTTTGGGAGGGATGGTGCTAAACGACAGTAAAGGAATATCGTGAGGGGGTGGTAGTGGGTGGGTGTGGGTGGGAGGTTTACAGTAGGGGTAGACAGGGTGGGGGAATGGATCCAACAGTGTGTTGTGGTCGGAGAGAGTGGTGGCAACACTGACCCACCCCCGCACACCCTCTACCATCAAGGGACGGCCCTTCACGAACACTCCCTGCCCATTGATTCACCCTCCACCCACCATATCGCCCTCTCCCGCGCTCACTCAATTAAATAGATTGACCTGTAAGTGAATTTCGAACCACCAACTTCCATGCTACAATCTCCCTAAATAAACTGACCCTTAAGCCTTACAACCCAACATTATAATCCTTCCTATTATAATTGAACAAGTCAATTTAATTTTTATAATTAGTTGCTACAAAAAATATGCCTAATGACTGAAGTATTTTTTTTAACAATGAACTTATTATATTACAGTTTTTAATAAATCAAACAGTTATATATACATATATATTCAAGAAAACGATCCACAAAGGACAACAAATGTTTCCTATAAGTAAATTATAGGTATATGTTTAAAGTACACATACAAAAACTACATAGAAATATAAAAACACATACAGTCTATGTTTTTCGGTTTAACCGACCTCATGAGAGAGAAGATAGGAACAGCAAGCACTTGCTGAGCGATGGTTAGAGACTATATATATATATATATATATATATAATATATATATATATATATATATATATATATATATATATAACTTTAAATTACACAAAGCAAGACACAGAACAATAAATAAAGAGAACACTTACAGAATTAAATATTTCGAACTGTTGTTCGTCATCAGGAGTAGACTAGAAGAGAGGACGAAGTGAGAGAGATCTCTCCACGTCGAAGAACGGAGCGCGATATATATATATATATATATATATATATATATATATATATATACCATGATAAACGAAAAACGGTCCGGCAGGACAGATTACAATTAAAATAAGCAGTGACATATAAACTGAAACACAACAAAGACTCACTTTTCAATATTTCGACCGCCATATTGAAAAGTGAGTCTTTATTGTGTTTCAGTTTATGTGTCACTGCTTATTTTAATTGTATATATATACAAGATTTCACATAAACACATGAAATAACAATCAATGAACAAACTGCAATATGAAATGAGGAAAAAAAGGCTAAGATCATTGAACTCAACTAACTCAGTTGGTTTTTTTGACTCTGACGAAGACCGCTTGTTACATGTTTCGGTTTTATTTAAAACCTTTTTCATAGGCTATGAAAAACGAGAGTTTTAATTACTGAACCTAAAAAAATTGAACGAATCCCGATTAAATTATACAACTATAATTAAAATGAAATGAAAATTGTGTGGAATTAATTTGGAAAAAATTAAATTTGTGTTCAATTTTATTAAATAATAAAACTTGAACGATAAAAATTGAGTATAGGAGATGATGTAGCCAAAGGAAGCTTAATCTATGTTTTTCTGAATCTCATAAAGTAACATGCGTGTTAAATGCAGAGAGCTTGACTCAGGTAAGGCGAAGCAAAAGTAAAAGCAGTCACTTTGACTGCAATCCAGTCTGTAAACGTTGTTACAGGAAGTAGAAGAGATATAGCGATGGATGGGGTGGAAATTATGATTGGATAGGGGAAGCGACGGAAGGACTAGGGTGGAAACAAGGCAATTTCTTAACATCCAGTCGGTTTCACTCTACTAACAGCATTAGGGGATGGAGGACAGCTATGACAAAATATATTTTGTATATAAAGATATATATATATATATATTAGTGTTGCATGCCTTTATTTATGTTTTTCTCTTTTTCTATTGATTTATATATATATATATATATTGTATTAAACTGAATTGCCTTAATTAAACATACCTTTTTTTTGAGCAGTTTTTCATATTTTCTTGCTAATTTTAAATCGTCTTGATTTAGCTGGTGGATTATTTGAGCGAATCTCTGGTAAGCCATCAATATTTAATGATTAACATAACATGTTATGTTATGTTAATCACTAAATATGGATGGTTTACCGATGGTTGGAGACAACCGAAACATGTCATGTTATGTTATGTTAATCATTAAATATTGATGGCTTACCAGAGTTTCGCTCAAATAATCCACCAGCTAAATCAAGACGATTTAAAATTAGCAAGGAAATATGAAAAACTGCTCACAAAAAAGGTATGTTTAATTAAGTAAATTCAGTTTAACACAATATGTATAAAAGAAGGTCTGCTCCCTATTTATACTAATATATATATGTATATATTTTAGTGAAATATTACATAATATATATATATATATTATATATATATATCCAAATATTTTAGTGAAATATTACATATATATATATATATATATATATGTAATATTTCACTAAAATATTTGGAAAAAAAAAACGATCCAAACTGGACGCAAGCTCAAAAACTAAGAAAAGCAACACACAGAGAAAGAGACACACTTACAAACTCAAATTCTCGGATCCTTTTTTGGGTTAATTTTTCAAGTTTTCTGACTATGGATTTCCGCCTTTCTGGTAAAATATAAAGTAATTCACCAAAAGATTTATTCTTGACATTCATTTTTCCTCACTAAACAAGTTTTAACCATAGCAAACAAATTAACAATAAATACAAATTATATACGACGTTTCAGTCAGCTCTGACCATCTTCAGGAATTCTTCAAGGACTAATAACTAAATCATCACAGAACTCAAATACAAAAATAAGAACTATCTAAATTATCTAAATTGGAGTTGGGTTTTTGACTCTGACGAAGACCGCTTGTTACGGTTGAAAGATTTTAGTCTTGTTTTCCCATTTTCTTATTGTGATTTGATCATTGATTGTTATTTCACGTGTTTATGTGAAATATTTATATATATGTATATATATATATATATAATTATTATTAAATGTTGGATGCTGCTAGACCCACTTCTATTTCAAAGGGTAATATTCTTGTTATAAAGGTAGTATTCAGAATAAGTCACATAATATTCGTATTGATTGTACCGCACAGGTTAGTCAAATACATATTATTAGATAATTCCATCTTACCTGTAATATCGAGTTGTTGTAGCTGCTCGACTTGCACTTTGAAAGTGGAGTAAATTCGAAACCATTTGGGTGACTTCAACAGCTGTTTATAAGTAAGATGAATTTATGTTATAATATGAATATATCTCATAGTTATAATCGTTTCATTAGAAGTTAGGTAAAATATAGTTTGTTATAGGAGATGGAGATGACTGCTATATAAAGTAGCTTTGATTCAAGTAAATAGGGCTGAATGAAGTAGAACAGTTGATTTGACCACTGGCAATTCATTATTCATCAATTGATTTTGATGGCTGAGTTGAGATTAAATCAAATCCAGACGATTGAGAGGAAGGAGGCAAGAGGGTGTAATAATGACAGAGGGGGTGCATGGTAATCCAATCTGTCTAGGCAGGCTGGCCAGAAGGGAGGGCATACTTTGAACCCTCGCTCACAACCTCCAGCCCTAATGCCTTCACCTCCCTTACAGCTTTCTCTGTACTCAGCCGGCCACCTAGTCCAACCCACTTGTCTTCCTTGTCAAAACTCTTTATATATCTATGCAAATAGTACAAATTCAAAAATATATAAACAGCTGGATAAAATAGGAGTACTATTTTATCGGGATTCGGTCAATTTTCTAGGTTCAAAAATCCAAATCTCATTGCCAACGTTTTGATTTTATTCAAAATCTTTGTCATAGGTAACATATCAACTGTTTGGCAGAATAGGTGTATAATTTAATCGCGATTCGATCAATTGTCTAGGTTCAAAAAAACAAACTCTCGTTGCCGACTTTCCGGTTTTATTTAAAACCATTTTCATAGGCAACATACCAAGCGTTTGGCAAAATAGGTGTATAATTTAATCGGGTTCTATCAATTTTCTAGGTTCAAAAATCAAACTCTCGTTGCCAACGTTTCGGTTTTATTTAAAACCTTCTTCATAGGCAACACATCAATCATTTCACAGAACGGTGTATAATTTAATCGTGGATTCGATCAATTGTCTTGGTTCAAACAACAAACTCGTTGCTGACCTTTTCGGTTTTATTTAAAACCTTTTTCATAGCAACATATCGACAATTTGACAGAATAGGTGTATAATTTAATCGGATTCGATCAATTTTCTAGGTTCCGAAACTAAACTATTGTTTTTCACAGCCTACCAAAAATGTTTTAAATAAAACTGAATCGTCAGCAACGAGAGTTTGGTTTTTGAGCCTAAAAAATTTACTAAATCCTGATTAAATAATATACCTATGCAAATATATATATTGATATGGAAATTACCAATATTGATAATCAAAGACAAAGTGATGTTTGTCTCTTATCTCTATTCATTGATAACATCAATGATGTAATAACATCTAGCCACTAGCTGTAATAATACTGTTTACTTGGGTGTTTCTATTCAGAGAATATTTCAACTGTAAATATCAACTATATCCCCCTCTAATAGATAGTTTGTATCCGAATAATATCTACAAACTCGACGTCTTCAAATGTCGAAATAATAATTCTGATAATTGTAAAACCATTTTACTTCAGTTAGACAAAATGTAGGACTCACAATGTGTTTGTTCTCCAACGACCACACTTATAAGGCTTTCACCATTTCGTAATGTTCTAGAGGCGGAGATTGTGGTTCATTTATTATTTGGCACCCATTTTAGTAATGGGCGAGCCACATTACCTGTTGTTACATTGAGAGTAATAAATTTTGTCTAATTTGAGTTTATTTAGAGTAGGGGTCTTTAACGAGTACCTGACATCGTACAGGCTCGGAGCCGACATTTTAACGTCCTCCCTGAGGGACGATGTGCTCAGATTTATTCACCTCAATGTAAATTAATCGAGTACCAGGTGGGTATCGAACATTGGATCTACAAGTTCAGAGGCGAAAACGTTAACCATAGAGCTATCCCAGCCCCTTGACTCCCAATGTAGAATCATTCCTTATTGTATGGTACCTTGGAAGACCAATGTTAGGCCTATGTGTGTCTACTTGTGAGACTGCTACAGCAACCAACCTAACCAAACAACTTTTTCGTCTTTAAAATGATTATTAGACTTCGGTTAACAATCTTTTCCTTTTGAGTTTTTCTAGTTAGGTTAGGTTAGGTTGCAGTGGCAGTCCCACAAGGGAACACACTTAGTGTGAGCATTGGCCCTTTGTGATACCACACAATGAAGATTAATTCTACAGTGGGAGTACACAAATTGCCTAACACAAATGTATTTAGAGTAGGGATCTTTAACGAGTACCTGACATCGTACAGGCTCGGGACCGACGGTTTAACGTCCTTCTCCGAGGGACGACGCACTCAGATTTATTCACCTCCCGCGTGAATAAATCGAGGGCCAGGTGGAGTTTTTCTAGTTAGATTTTTTTGGATACTCGAAAAGGATGCACATTTTTCATATTTTGAAGGTATTATATGTAACGAACTTTTTACTTCATTATATGATTATTATTATTTGATGGTGACTATAGTACTGCGTCCTAGGAACTTCTGTACTAAAGCACCCCAAGTCAGCTTCAGCGCATCCAAGAAGCCCAGCACTTTTACCGGGTATAGCATACTTTACAATAAGTAAGGTATAGTGATTGTGAAAACATTCGATATCGAGATTTTGACTGATTTATATGTTTTGAGGTCCCCAAAGTCGTTTTATGACGTTTTTTCGTTTATATCTGTGTATGTGTGGATGGGTGTGTATCCAAAGAGTTTGTAAAGACGCTTCAGTTCACAATCTTTGATGGATTAAATTAATATTTTACTCACAAATGAGTCTTAGAGTTATAGATGAACCGTATTGTTTGGGAGTCCCATTAATGATAGCTATCTAAAATGTCTATAATTATCTCATTGAAATATAAGACATTCTTAAAAACTAAAATGTTATGTTGCTGCAGAGTGCATGTACATTTATATTCAATTAATGAAAACTATCTATAATTATAGATAACTGTTGTAGATAACTATAGACAACTGTTATAAAAGAAAAGTGCCTTTAAAACTGGAATGTTAAGCGGTTATAGATTCGATTTATCTTTATAAGCAGAAATGAATATTCTACCAAAAAAATACATAATTTTGAAATGTAAACATAAGACAATCTCTTAAAATAAAGTTTAAGTGTTTATAGATTACAAGTATCTTGAGGAGCTGTTGTTGAAGGCGATTCTGTTTCACCCCCTAAGTAAATTGACATATCCTCCCTTCTATTTGCCCTACCCTCTTGAGCAGAGGACTATCTAATTTAATTATATACAATTTTCATTCTGATTTGGCACTAGTTGTATCACAACTATTTGCTTTCGACACCCCGATCATATACTTACCATAATATAATAATTTTTTTTTACTCTTTCAAAAGTTGTTGTAATTTGCTTTCTCTCAAACACGTTGACTTATTGTTCAGATATTAATGTATCGTTTCCTAGCTACTTTTATCTTTCTAAATAAATCATTAACAATTAATAGTGCTATCAATTAATATAATACTACTTATAGATGTAGATCTATAGATTATAAATCCCCAAGCGGAGCCCTTTACGATCATTTTGTTCGATCGGTAATCTTATATAATGAAGAACTGAAGAATAAAATAATTAATATGGCACTGTGAAAATTAATAATGAGGAAATGAGGAACTATATATAGTTTAGATACTATATATATATAGTTCAATGTACATAAAGAAACATAGGAAAATTAAAATCATACACTTACAGTCTCTAATTTTCGGTTGAAACGTCTTCAGGAGAAATAAGAGAGGGAAACCAAGCGCACTGCTATAGAGACGGTTGGAGACCGTCTGGGTTGGGTCTCCAACCGTCTCTGTACCAGTGCGTTTGGTTTCCCTCTCTTATCTCTCCTGAAGACGGTTTAGTCAAAAATTAGAGACTGTAAGTGCGTGCTTTTAATTTCTCTATGTTTCTTTATGTACATTGAACTGTATTTGTCTAAAAATTTTCAATGCATATTTTCGGATTCCTTAAATCAGTTCTTGTTGAAGATGGGTGACACCCGAAACCGGTCCGAGAGCTACAGCAGCAGTGTACGAGGTAAGACGGTATATTATTTGTTTAATATTAATAATACTAACCTCTGTAATGACGAAATGTATGATATTAAATTACGATATACAGTAAAATGCTAATGAAATGGTCTCCACATATAATAATTTAATGGTATAAACAATGCGTTTCGAACATGTAGTGTTCTTCCTCAGGCATTAACTAAAAAATACAATGTCATCAGAGAGTTATCTATAGTACAAAGTAAATATAGTACAAAATAAAAATAAAATAAAATAAGGAAGAGAGTACGAACCTAAGGGTGAGTGTCACTACGTGTTCGAAACGCGTTGTTTATACCATTAAATTTTTATATGTGGAGACCATTTCATTAGCTTTGTACCCTACAATGAGTACACATAAAAACTGATTGCGTCAGAATTAAAGCTGATTTTTTTGGAGACTTAATTCCTTTTGAAAATCCTCATCTTATGTAAATACCACAGTATAACAGATTGCTCAAGTAATCAATATTAAATTATATTGAATGATAAGCAAATGGGTGATTTTGACTGAAAACTCAAAACACCGTTAAAATACTTTATATATATATACCTTTTGTATGTATCTGTTGGTCTTAAAAAAATTTGTGTTAGTTCTCTATGTGAGTTGTAGATTGTTTTGATAAATGTATTATAGTCTTACTCTAATTTTAGCCCTGAAGATGATGTACAAATACATCGAAACGTCGGCCTAGAAAGGAGTTTATTTTATTTTATTTGACCTAGCCCTCAATAACAAAACATTGAATATATATATATATATATTGATGATTTGTTTTCTTGACCCAATATTTATATGATGTGATTTTTTTGAGGTTTGAAGTCCAATGATTTTAAACTAGTCCTTTTGCCGACGTTTCGACATATATTTATGTCATCTTCAGGGCTACAACATGATTGTTTTACAATTAGCACTACTATTACTTCTATTTGGTAATTTATTACATTCTAATACGAGTATGTACTGTAACAAAGAGGAATTTTTTGATAAATCAGTTATTACGACTATGGATTATTTTGTTATACATTAACATAAGGATATTGTTATAATTACTCTATTGCTTTAGAATTATTGCTTAAGTATAGAGATCACTATCAGATTTCCAAGGTAATGAAATAGTGATCTCTATACTTATGCAATAATTCTAAAGCAATAGAATAATTATTACAATATCCTTATGTTAATGTATAACAAAATAATCCATAGTCGTAATAACTGATTTATCAATAAATTCCTCTTTGTTACCGAACATATTAAAATGTAATAAATTACCAAATAGTAGTAATAGTAGTGCTAATTGTAAAACAATCATGTTGTAGCCCTGAAGATGACATAAATATATGTCGAAACGTCGGCAAAAGGACTAGTTTCAATCATTGGACCTCAAACCTCAAAAAAAAATTACATCATATATATATATATATATATATATATATATATATATACACGTATATATATATATAATATGGAGCATGAGTTTTGTTATTGGTTTGAAATGACTTGCTGAAATAATGGACTGTGGAATGGGTGAAGCGAGTTGTGGGTATACGTGTGAGGCAAGTATAAAGCCTGGCTTTAAATCGCTATTTATTATCTCTGCAAAGAGGTTATTGATTGCCGTCTTCAAGTAGGGTCTTTATTTATGGTCAGCCATCCGTCTTGAGGCAGCAATGCATAGCTCTAATTAATCCCAAGCAATAATAACATCAAGTGAACCTGACCATTAGTCAGCCATTTAAATCATTTGTTGCTCCTAGTAAAGGTAACTTGTCAACATGCTCATTACAACTACAGTTATACAATTAAAAAAAAATATCATTATCTGTGACTGTAGTTCAAATACTATGATTCACATTCTAACTATTTCTTACGTTTTTAATACTCCTCTACTGCTTACAGATATGGTAAATCGGGATAAAAGTGACCTAAAATATTTTCTACAATTGTAACAATTTGAAGAACGACATGTTATCAAGAATTGTGGTAAAAACCTGATGTTCATTAGCAGCTATACTAAAAGACTATCTGGATACTTCTTTATACTAAATTTTCTGACTACACAAACATGGTATGTCATTTTCCAAAGGACTGATTCTCATTCCATGAGTGACAAAGAAAGAAATAAATTCTTGCTCATTGGTATTCAGAGCAAAAGTTTGAATAGATCTTTTTATACACTAAATAACCTGACTAGAAAAAGAGAGATGTTCATTTCAACGAGCCAGTCTCATTTGACCAGTCTCTCTATGACACCATAGGATAAACGAAACATTAAAGTTAGTGCATATTTAGAGGGTTTTTATTCGATTTAACTGTGTGCCGTGTAATGTGGACACAATCTTCTAGACATACACATATCCACATACATACAAACACCATAAAAAAAAGGCTTAAAATAACTTTGAGTACCTCAAACTATGTAAATCCGTGAAAACCTCGAGGTTAAATTATAATTAAATTGAATAATAAATTAAAATAATAATAATGTTAATAATAATAATAATAATAATTATTATTATTATTATTAATTATAATAATAATTATTCTAATATATTAATATTAATTGTTATAATATACTATAATTATTATTATTATTATTATTAATTATTATTAACATTATTATTATTATTAATTTAATCTTTATTAATCTATTTACACTATTGACCTCTTAACTCTTTTATTCTTATCTTTATTGTACTTTTCTTTATTTCCAATTATACCTTCCCTATTAATTCTTACTTTCATTCAACTCTCTTATTTTAATACATTTTGTAGTCCTTTAATAATCTTTTATCCTTCATTTACTTTAATATTCTTAATCTATTTATTCTCTATTAGTCCAGTTATACCGTTGACCTTTCAACTCTTTTATTCTAAACGCTTGTTTCTTGTTCATTATTGACCTTTGACCTTCTCTTTATATTAACCTGTACTATCCTTTTAATCTATTTATAGCAATGACTAAGCATGAGTCATCGATTTTAATTTAACACGTCACATGGCAAACTCCTTTTCCATGTTGAACCCTGTTAGCAGGAGGTTAGTTGGTAGGATCGAAGCTCTCAGTCTTAAGATCGTGAATGCCGAGACTGCGGTTAATTTTAATGATACCTGTTTAAAAGAGGATCTGCTGCCTATTTATACCAATATATATATATATGTTTCAAGGTAAACTATAGTTACTCAGGAAATAGCAAAACAGCTTACAGTCCCTAATTTTCGGTTTTCCGTCATCAGGAGAGAAGAGATGGGGGACACCAAGCGCTCGATTTGCGAAGCGACGGTTATATATAATGATATAATAATATCAATGTTCAAATGACAATAAGCTGTGAGAAAAAAACGATAAGATATTTCAATCGTAACAAGCAGTCTTCGTCAGAGTCAAATCTCAACTGAGATATTGTAACGGTTGAAAGGTCTTAGTCATTTTTTTCTCTTTTCTTATTGTAGTTTGAACATATATTGATATTTCACGTGTTTTTGAGAATTTTTTTCACGCTATATTATACTATATGCAGCATGCTAAATAAATGGATTTAAAAAAATATATATCGCTATATTTATCGTATATATCTTCATATTATTGGTATCTATTTTATTTTTTTATCTATTCAATATGACTGTATTCTACAGTTCACAGTATTTTTATAAACCACAATATCTCTTAGTAGAATGGTACATCCACTAAAGAGTTTAATTCGTTCCTGGACCGACTTCGTCGATTAAAAAATAAAATTATTTTTGAAATTTCATAAACAGTTCTTCACTCAGAGGGCTTTAAATTGAAGATTGAACCGAGGACTGTATAGTTGTTTTACAAAAACTAGAATTAAAGAAATAAGTTTTTCTTTTTTTGTGATAATCGAGAAGGATTTGAGAGAAAGGCCAGGGGGGAGAAGCAACAGTGTGTGTTGTGCTGTGTTGCCGTGGGGGGGTGGGGGGTGGGGGGTGGACAAAGAATGGATTGTATTGCTTACTCGTTTTGTCAAAGGAGTGCGGCACACATGAAAGAGACTCGCTTGGGGCCTTCATAAAAGGACCTTCTTGCATTCCAACACATTGCATTATTATATGTGTCTGTCAACAGTCAGATATGGCAAATATAACTTTTCCTATAACAACAGGCACAACGTCAATTATAAACGGAGTTTTACCTTTAAGCATTGTCCGTCCATTTTCCTTTACATTTCAAAAATACCCTTTTTCTTTTATCTACTCTAAAAGGTTATATCATAGTTTATAGTATATTCATAAACCACAATATCTTTCCTAGTACACTCGGCTCTCTAATTTCTGTGCTAGTAGAGACGGAGTCAGGTACGGAAACAGAAAAGTTCCGAAAACGTTAACACTAGTAAGTAGCCTAATGGTGGGTAGGGTAGGCTAAGTGGTTGACAGCATGCCAAGCGTACCTTATACAAAACCTCACCAGAACTTTCTAGAAGGGCTAGGCTATCTGAATTGCATTTACATTAGCACCCTAAACATTTAATTTAAATAAACACTATTATTAATACTTAATAAACTTTATAATGAACAAAAAAAAAAGCCCAGTCTAACTGTTGAGGGCAGGCCAAGACGTACTATAAGATCAAACCACAATAAGAAATGGGAAAACAAGACTAAGATCTTTCAACCGTAACAAGCGGTCTTCGTCAGAGTCAAAAACCCAACTCAACCCAACCCAATCCAACTCAACCCAACTCTGACTCTACCGCTTGTTACGGTTGAAAGATCTTAGTCTTGTTTTCCCATTTCTTATTGTGGTTTGATCATTGATTGTTGTTTCACGTGTTTATGTGAAATCTTTTTATGTACTATAAGATATATAGCATCTAACCACCTCAACACAGTTTAGTAGGGTGAGACTTCCTTAGTTTTATTTACTTTCAAATTGTTTAAACCGCCCAAAACAAAATTGAATTCTTCCTGCAGGCTATAATTTATTTCTTTTACAAATCCAAAATTTCTTGTTAATGAAACTTGTACCGCAGGATATAGTATTTTCCAACATCTTCCAGTATACCAAATAGTATACCTTCATCTTCCATAGTAGTTTTAATTTATTAAAACGGGCGAAAGAAAAGTCACATTTTTTTGCCACCAGCTATAATTTGTCTACAGTGGATAAAAAATCTTAGTTCTTATTCAAACACTTTATCATATTGTGCATCAGTTTCATATAGAATAGTATAAAAAAAATAAAACCCCAAAATCAATAGAAAAATAAAAAAAAAAATTTTTATGGCTTTAGGGAAAGCTCAGGGTCAAAGGGCTGGGGAGGAAAAAGGGCAACAGATGGGGAAAATAAAGAAAAAAAGAAGGAGTAATTATGTGGGGAGAGGGTGGAGTCTTCTCAGTTATGTGGAGCAACAGCTTGTCATATATATGTGCATATATAATGCTATATACATTACTAATGCACACATTTACATATATAACGTTAACAACATTTCACAATAAACATGTGAAATAAAAATCAACGTCCAAACCTCAGTAAGAAATCAGTAAAGAACCATAACTTTCAACCATAACAAGCGGTTTTCGTCAGTTGAGAAGTGACTCTGACGAAGACCGCTTTTTACGGTTGAAAGATCTTAGTCTTTTATTTTTATTATTATTTCTTTAATTTTATTTTCTTTATTTTTTTATTATTTCTTACGGCAGTTAGGACGTTGATATATAACGTTATATGGACCTGGTATATATACAACGTGTATACATGACTTCTCATAGTATGTCATTTGATACTATATATGTTTCTCTAGTACAGTGTATGACGCTTTATATATACATATACATAATTCGATGTATAATGTATGACGCTTTATACATATACATACAATGATCAAACCACAATATGAAATGTGAAAACAAGACTAAGATCTTTCAACCGTAACAAGCGGTCTTCGTCAGAGTCAAAAACCCAACTGACTCTGTATTATCTATAGCTAATAATTGTATCATCAAGTAAAGAAGGTTGCAAAAAACAAAGATGTAGTAAAAGGTTCGGAAGAAATATTGTAGCTTCTTTAATCTATGGAAGAGTTTTTTTGTGCTATAAAGTTTTAAAGAGACTAATTACTGTTCAAATAACTTCAGGTAAACATCTTTAAAAGAAATACGTTAATAATAAAGCTGAATCGAAAAAATGATTTATTTAATAATTTAATCAAACATATAAGTTTAAATTGACTACGACCACACATTACGAATAACATGTGTGTTTTTAATACAACTCTGGTAAATTAATCTCAAGGTTTTTCATTAGAGATTCTCTTTTAATTTTTTTTTAATTTGATATTCAAAGAAAAAAAAAAAGAAATCATTAATGTTTTTTTTTTTTAAATATAAAGCGGAGAATTTTTTTTTTAAAACCATATTATTAGCGTATCAAGGTTAAAAGAGGAGTGAAATTGACACCCTAGAGAAAGTTTAAAAAAGAAAAAAAAATTTGATCGGGAACATATTTAGGGGGTGGAAAATCAATAGTTGGTGGAGGGTGGGTGGAAGAGCTGTAGGTAATAAACGTAGGTTCCGCCTGAGATGAGGCCGAAGCGTCAGTATTACACTACCACTCTCTCTCTCACTCTCTCTCTCTCTCTCTCTCTCTCTCTACTCTCTCTCTCTCTCTCTCTCACTCACTCTCTCTCTCTCCTCTCTTTCCCTTAACTTCGCATAAAGTCGATAATGCATTATTTACCTCTCGTCTTTTACCTCGGGTATTCTCGAATAACAACCTACCCCCCCACCCCCTCACTCTCCTAGACATTAATTTATCTCCAACAAAGTAGAGTATTAACAACTTAATGGAAATTGTAATAATTTTTTTAGTAGTTTGAAAATATTCTATTCTCCTTTTCTTTTTGCCCCCAAAAAAACCAAAAACCCTAATTAAAATTTCAACTTTTTTTTAATCTTCTTTATTCAATACTATTAATTGGTTTCCACTATTATAATTAAATATTACTTTTAATTTAAATCTTAATTAAAGTTGACTACAGTCTGATTTATCATTAACAGCATTACATTTAGCAACTTATGCCTATTTAGGCAGGAAACATGTTTAAAACTATACAATTTTTTTTTTAAAATAATATTTAATTATTCCATTTGGTTTAATTAAAGTTTTTTTTCCTTTCCTTTGATTTGTCTTGTAGATATTTCAAGCTTTTTGCTGTACAGTGCTGGAAGTGTGGCACATTCATAACCTAAAGGACATTCTTAACCTCTAATTCAGTGTTTCCCAAAGTACCGCGGGGGGCGGTGCTTTGATATCGGGGGGCGGTAATGGAAAAAGGAGCGGAGTTTCTATTTCCTTAAATTGAAAATGTTCATGCAATATAATTTGTAAATTTAAGTGAAAACACGACATGTAAACTTCTAGTAAACAGTTTCTTAAAATTATTTGTTTTGATAATTCATTTTTATGTTAAAAATATATTCTCACCTAAGTTTCTTTTATTGTGTATTAATTCTTTTGCATAAATATGCTATGAAACAATACATCTATTGGATTCTAAATAAATATTCGATTAGTAATTATTTTAATTTAATTATTAAAATATTACTCATTTGGTTATTTAGTCTAATCTAATTATTATTCAAGGGTGTTGAGTTATAGGTTTATGGACCCAAGGGGGCGGTCACTCGAAAAAGTTTGGGAAACACTGCTCTAATGCATGACTAACAAGTGACACATTTAATTCGAAACACAACTCTGGCAAGATGGTCATCAGGAAAACAAGCGAACTGGAGAAAAGAAGACAATAAATCAAAAAAACAAACCATATGAAAAACCGTACAAGGCTGTCATGACAGGGGAAAGAAAAAATAAACAACAGAAAATGAATGAATAAATTAAAGAAAATGTACACATAACAAATTAGAAAAAAATAAATTATAAAAAAAACAATTATACAAATCTAACATATAGGATATTTTAATATACTCGTATTATTTTTTCAAAGAATGTTTTCAATTTTGAATTATAAATCAATATTTTTAATTATAAATATGAACATTTTTGATCTTTTATAAAATTATTATACTGAGAATTTTATAGCATGTTAGTGTTATTAAAAAAAATTACTTTTTCTTTCCTTTGTCAAAAATCCTAATAAACCAATTTACTCTGAGCGCTTTTTATCTATTTCCTGCGTGATTACTCTGGTTTAAGGTTGCTGTACATGTATATTGAGAAAAAAAATGTAAGTAATTAACCAGTTTTGCATAATCAAATAAAATTCAAAGCTGGCTTTTCAGTATAATTTAAAACTTTTATAGCTGTAAGCTAGACATTTTTAAAAATAATAGATATGAACTATTACACTAGAATAGTGAAAAACCTGGATATTTGTCAACAAACATAACTCCTCTTTCTTGAGGAAAGAGTCCATTCTTCTCACTTCAATATTACCCAAAGATACTATGATTCATAAGCACAAAAAAATTTACATCTGATATTAAGTTAAGTTCAAGGGTGCGATATATAGATGGATTAGAGCATTTTGTGTCATAAATTCATCATGCCATGGAAAGCATCAGAAATTCTATGTTTGATTGGCGTTAATTTTTTACATGTCAGAATTTTATTCTTTTACATCTCACATAAAGTTATTAAATTGATTATAAACTTTTGATTAAACCTCTAAACATTAATGTTATTTCAGTGGATTCACTCAAAAAATTTCTAAGTAAATGAAAACCCTGTAAATATGTGTAAACAAATCCGTCTACACAAGTAAATCATTGGTCCAGGATAAACAGTCAGTAGCTTTATTGCACTTTACCATAATGGAAGTTTTATGAATTTTTTTTATAAATTGCTCTTTATCTGTTTAATATATTGGCAAAATTTCATGTGTTTTAATGATCCGTTTATCATCAAATAAACATTTTCTGAAAACAGAAAATATTCTCTAACGCCCCTTTGGTTTGACGTAATTTCAAAAAAAGTTACGTCAGTTCATTTCACACATAATTTTCTATTTTTATGTATAATTTCATTTTGGTCCATCAAACTGTATAGCTTGTATTGCTCACAAAAGCTTTCAGAATGAATTATAAGTTAGAATTTTTATATTTTATTGGAAAAAATATTTTCTGTTGTTTTAAAAATCTGAGGATATTTTTCTTTTATTGTATCTGTAGCCTCAAAGATAATGCCAAAATTTCTAGACTCTAGAATTAGTAGTTTAAGAGAAAAAAAAATATTGTCTAAAAATACGTTTTTAATAAAAAAAAATTACCTTTCCATCATGCGTACTGGCTCCCGAACTATACAGATCATCTACACTATGAGGTGTAATTTAGTGTAAAATATCAATTTGATCCATTAAAGATTCTGGACCGAAGCGTGTCCACAATTTTTGGATGCACACTCACCCACCTACCCACCACCCAGCCACACACATACACACACACACACACACACACACACACACATACACATACACACACTCATCCACCTACCCACCACCCAGTCACTCATACACGCACACACACACACTCACCCACCCACCCACCTACCCACCACCCAGCCACACACATACACAAACACACTCACCCACCCACCCACCTACCCACCACCCAGCCACACACATACACACACACACACACACACACACACACACACACACACATATACACATACACACACTCATCCACCTACCCACCACCCAGACACACACACACACACACACACACTACACACACACACACACACACACACACACACACACACACACACACACACACACACACACACTCAGCCACCTACCCACCACCCAGTCACACATACACGCACACACACACTCACCCACCCACCCACCTACCCACCACCCAGTCACACATACACGCACACATACACACAGACACACACTCAAACACACACACACACACACACACACACACACACACACACACACACACACACACACACACACACACCGAGAGAGAAATCATCAAAAAAAAACTTTTTATAATCACTTCTGGGGCCTCAAAACATGTTGTTTCGTCCAAATATCGAGATCGACTTTTTTCACGATCGCTATACTTTACTTATACTCCTAGTAAAGTAAAAAGTAATCTTTATAAATATAAAATTCAATTAAATAGAAAAATAATAAATTTATAAAATAAAGAAATTAAAAATTTAAATTGAAGGAAATATAACACCTCTGAACACTACTTAACAGTTCAGGTTGATATCTGGATTTGAACAAGGGCTTCTTCAGAAATTTAACACTAATAGAGTTTTTCATAAATTTGTCCATTAATTTTTACATAAATAATCGACACTAGTTTGTATATTCGACTTTTGTATGCATACATGCTTTGCAGTGACATGTCAATTCGATATTTCATAGCACTGTAATGAAGTTTGTACGAGAGAGTATCCACTCAACAACGCATTCACACTTCTAAAAAGTCAAACTTTACATATTCAGTTCTTGTAATATTTATATGATAAAATAACTTTATTTAAACTACTTTTTAATATTAATTATGACACAATGTCTAATTTATTTTTTTTTTGTAAATATGTAAGGTTGGCTACACTGACCAACCTTAGGTGAGGTTTCATTCCAATGAGTCAGTTTGTTTATTTCAATCATTTCCTTTATTGTTCTCAGTTATTTTAATTATATTGTCGACTATTTGTTTTGGAAGACAGTATGTGTAATTTAATTCTTTTATCAGGTAACTGTTTATTTTGTTTTGGTACATAAGTTTATGTAAGTACCTACTTTTGTAAATTAATTTTGTATTCTTTTATCAGAGAAATAAATCACGTTAAAAAATAAGTTTACAAATATTATTGCTGATTTAGTCAAAAACACGAATGCACTAATAAATATATATAATTTTTTTTTATTCAACACACTAGAGACTTTGAATGGAGTTGATTTCACTAAAATGCAGTTGTTTGTTTTTCCTTGATCTCAGTCAAGCGATGATGCGGCTAAAACAGGACTGTATATTCAAAGCCTTTTATGTTGATTCCTGTCACTTACACCCATGCAAATTAACTCTAATTCAATTTATTTCAATTTCATTCCGCCTTTTACGTTCGGATTTATTAATTATCTTTTATTGACACTATGAGTTAAATTTAGTGTATTTATTTAAAAAGTTTTAGCAATTTAGATATATATATATATATATATATATAATATTCTCAAAAAATTATGAGTTTATTTTCTTTTGTATGACCTAGCCCTCAAAAACAAACCTACCACATACAAAATATGTATATATATATATATATATATATATATATATATATATATATATATATATATATATATATATATTAGGAGTATAATGTAATCGGGATTCGGTCAATTTTCCAGGATCAAAATCAAACTCTCAATGCCGACGTTTCGGTTTTATTTAAAACCTTTTTCATAGGCCTACAATCAATATATATATATATTCTGTCTATTTTGGGAGCAGACCTTTATTCAAACTTGTTTTGTTAAAAATTATGCCAATTATTTTTAACCATAGTCAGAAACTTAGAAAAATTAACTCGCAAAAGGACAAAAATGGAAATAGGCATAATTTTAACAAAACATATATATATATATAAAGATTTCACATAAACACGTGAAATAACAATCAATGATCAAACCACGATAAGAAAATAGGAAAACAAGACTAAGATCTATCAATCGTAACAAGCGGTCTTCGTCAGAGGAAGACCGCTTGTTACGATTGAAAGATCTTAGTCTTGTTTTCCCATTTTCTTATTCTGGTTTGATCATATATATATATATAATATATATATATATATATATATATGATTACTTAATCAAATATATAATTACTTAATTAAACAAAACACGAACCAAAATGGACACAATACGAGTTCAAAATTCAAGAAGAGTAACACACAGAGTAAGGAAACACACTTACAGACTCAAATTTTTGAGTAATCCGTCTTCAGGGAGAAAGGATGACCAAGCACGTTGTAGACGCAACGGGTTACTTGCCGTTTATCTTGGTATATATATATTTATATATATATATATATATATATATATATATATATATGTGTGTGTGTGTGTGTTGTTTACATCGGCCAGTGGACGCATTTACGTCTCCGTTCCTTCATTCTTTCTCCTTTTATTTTCTTTCTTTCTTCTCTCCTGAAGACGGCAACATGCCGAAATTATGGAGATTCGTGAGTGTTAGTCCTTTTTCTTGTGTTCTCTAGCTGTAACTTTAATTGTATATATATATATATATATATATATATATATATATATATATATATATATATATACATACTCTAACGTAGTGCAAACGCTTATTATGTGGTATTTACTCATTGTAGGGTAAAAAGATAATGAAATGGTCTCCACATATTCAAATTTTAATAGTACAAACAACGCGTTTCGAACACATAGTGTTCTTCTTCAGACATTAACTAAGGGTGAGTGTCGGTGGTACAACATGAAATATATACATATATTTGGATGTTTTCCTTAACTCAACCACATATATTTAACACTATTTTTCTGTATATAATTAAATTCTGTATTGATGTAGCCCTGAAGATGTCTACAAATATAGACGAAACATCGGCTTAAGGCTGTTGTATTATTGCAAGCAAGACCAAACCTCGATAAGAAAAGTAAAATTGTGTTATATATATATATATACATACACCTATTAGTCTTCTGGGTGGTAGATCGGCTACTGGGCTTAACCTCAATCGTTTATTGTTCTTTTCTTTTGTTATCTTTATTATTTACTCTGATTCTTTCCCCCTCCCTCCCCAAGTTGTTATTAGTTTTAATTTTATTTCTAGTTAAATGCTTTCATTCAGTTAATCTTTATTTGACTTTTATTTCTTTATCTTCCTTGTCTCCGAAAGTTGGCTACACTGTTTGTGTGCTTCTGTTTAAACGCCAAGCCAGTCGTTATCAGCTTTTGAGCTACCAGTATATAGCTCAAGGGATACTAGAATACTAGAATAGTATTCACATCTATTCTTGACGAGGAGGACATCGAAATATAATATGAGTAAATACCACATAATAAGCGATTGCACTTCGTTAGAGTATGTATATATATATATATATTAGTGTATTTCGGCAGCAAGTCCTCTTTCAAGCATGCATTATTGATATGATAGCAGATTCTGCATTCACGATTTTCCTACTTATTATTGTTTTCCTACTTATAATTGTAAGAAAAATAGAAGCTATAAGTAGGAAAATCGTGAATGCAGAATCTGCTATCAAATTCAATAATATATATATATATATATATATATATACAATAAAATAAAAAACGAAGGAAACACACAGAAAGACACAGACATAACTCACATCGATATTTCGACAATCGTCGTCATCAGGAGGTGCGAAGAGCGGAGAGCGAAGAGCGGAGAGCGAAGAGTCCCGCAGGAAGACAGGGCGGTACTCAGTATAATAAGTGCAATCGCTTATTATGTGGTATTTAATCATATTATATTTCGATGTCCTCCTCGTCAAGAATAGATGTGAATACTATTCTAGTATTCTAGTATCCCTTGAGCTATATACTGGTAGCTCAAAAGCTGATAACGACTGGCTTGGCGTTTAAACAGAAGCACACAAACAGTGTAGCCAACTTTCGGAGACAAGGAAGATAAAGAAATAAAAGTCAAATAAAGATTAAGTGAGTACCGCCCTGTCTTCCTGCGGGACTCTTCGCTCTCCGCTCTTCGCACCTCCTGATGACGACGATTGTCGAAATATCGATGTGAGTTATGTCTGTGTCTTTCTGTGTGTTTCCTTCGTTTTTTATTTTATTGTAAAAAAGTCCGCAGGACCGTTTCTTTTAATTGTATATATATATATATATATATATATATATATTATACAATGATAAACGAAAAACGGTCCGGCAGGACAAATAACACTTAAAATAAACAGTGACACATAGATTGAAACTATAAAAAAGACTCACTTTTCAATATTTCGACCGTCATTATTTCCTTCGTCAATTCACTTCTTCTCCTGAGGACGAGCGCCATTACGGTCGAAATATTGAAAAGTGAGTCTTTTGTTATGTTTCAGTCTATGTGTCACTGTTTATTTTAAATATATATATATAATATATATACTAAATTGAAGAAACGGTCCACACTGGCTTTAAAACTATAAATTATACAAAACGCGACACTGAAAAAAGAGAATATATACACTTACTAAATTCAATATTCGAACTGTTTTTCGTCATCAGGAGAAGAGTACAAGAGAGGAAGTTGTGAGAGAGATCTCCCCACGTCTAAAGGAACGCGATTGGAGCAAGGAAGAGTCGACCGATGAGTGCGGCACTAGCGTCAAACTAAAAAACTAGGCACCAAAGGTCGGAGAACGGAAAGGGCAATGCCAAAGTATAATTCAAATAAAATAAATAAAACTAAAAAAAATTACAAAAGAGTATAAAATTAAAAACATAAATAATAAATTGAAGAAACGTAAAAAACAGAATAAATTTAAAAATAAAAATTAAATAAGTTAAAATAAAAGAAATAAAATAAATAAAAAAAGTTAACGTTTTTGATTGAAACCGGTCGCTGAGTGGGCCCCCAATAACCAATATATATATTTTAATAAATATAGTTCAATATAGACAAAGAAACATAGAGAAATCAAAAGAACACACTTACAGTCTCTAATTTTCGGTTTGAACCGTCTTCAGGAGAGATAAGAGAGGGAAACCAAGGGTCTCCGTCTCCAACCATCTCTGAACCAGTGCGCTTGGTTTCCCTCTCTTATCTCTCCTGAAGACGGTTCAAACCAAAAATTAGAGACTGTAAGTGTGTTCTTTTAATTTCTCTATGTTTCTTTGTCTATATTGAACTATATTTGTCCGTTTTGGATCGTATTTCCAACGAAAAAGTGTTTTAGTAAATATATATTTATATATATTATGTATACTAAGACGTTGTATGGATACCAAATGAGGAATATTTTAAATAAAATAAATAATTTAAATAAAACAGATAACCAAGATTTGCCTGGCTGGTGGAGGATAATCTCCAACTATACCGGGTATAGTTTGATGACACGGGTATAGATTGGGTCGGGTCGGGCTTTAATACCCGCTGAACTGGGTCGAGTCAGGCTAGATTTTTTAAGCCCGATCTTACCTGTACTGTGTAATACTATTATCCTAAAATATCTGAAATGTAAAATAGAATCCAAGGCAATAAGAAAATCAAAAACCTTTAAATCAAGAATTTACTCTTGACAATGGAGGAGTTCGAACATAAGCAGAGTTAAAAATAAAGCTTTTGCCATAAAAAGTATTTATTTAAGATCATAAATAAATGATTAAATGTTCATTGTTTGATTTTTTTTCTTCAACTATTGTTCTAAACATTTAAAGTGTTTCCTTTTGAAGTAGTAATTGATATGTCTCAAGAGTTTTCAAGAATTAACGGCTGTTGAGAAAGAAACAAATAAATAAGATTGAAGCGTTGAATTGATAAAGAGATAGAAAAACGTGACTAGAGTGGAAGTCATGTGTTAAAGGTGACACGTGTCACAAGGAGGCGTTTACGAGAATCTTGACCGGGCAGGCCTTTTGGGTTGGAGCCAAGTCCTCTGACCACAGTAAAAATAACACATTTATGGAAACATCAACACAGTGTCAACAATAGAACGTGATATATAGCCCGCCTTCTTCTCCCTCTTCTTCTCGTTTTCCTATTACCGAGTTATTACTTGACTGAAGCATATTTCAGCCTGTTGAATTATGCTGAAACTTATGAATCGTATTCATACAGAAAATGTGAAACGTTAAACATATAACCTAACCTAAAACCTTCTCATTTTTATAGGTTAATTCGCAACAGAAATCCTAAATATGAACAAATATAGACCATTTGTCCCTTATGACAAACCATTTCAAAGATAAAATATAAACAAATGAACTAATTGATTTATTTTTATTGATTTACAACTACTCTTAGAGGGGTAACAAGGGGTTAAAAAAAAAATGAAATAAAATATTGGAGAAACCACCCATTGGTGGTACGTACTCCATATAAATTCTTCTGTTCACTTGGAAATTTGTCTTGGCAGTTAGCATTGCTGAGTAGACCTCGGGGCCACCATCTTTTTAGCCTTCTAACAGGGTTGGTAAGGACCTGGTAAATAATAATTGCTGAATTAAAAGGTTTAACTTGATGGGTAAAGATTTATGAAATTTGAGGTATCGTGAACGGATTTCTTGGAGGATGAAGGGAATTTTCAAATCAGCTAATTGATCTGTTATATATACATATTATTGAAAATGACACCAAATTTAGCTGATACCTGTTTCTTAACAAGTTTCTCAATTTTTCTAAATAACACTCTCGTTATTTTGTCTACACAATAAAGTACATCTCCTATGGTCGACATGTTTCAAATGATCAACATTCATCATCAGGACGTTAATAAGATCTAAGGTGAAATATCTGGATTAACGCCCACCATTTCTTAAACTTTATGGAAAATAACCCCTTGTTACCTTCTCCATGTATATATAAACCAGATATTTCACCTTAGATCTTATTCACGTCCTGATGATGAATGTTGATCATTCGAAACATGTCGACCATAGGAGATGTACTTTATTGTGTAGACGAAATAACGAGAGTGTTATTTAGAAAAATTGAGAAACTTGTTAAGAAACAGGTATCAGCTAAATTTGGAGTCATTTTCAATAATATGTGTGTCAAAGAAGGACTACTACCAAAATTTACGAATATATATATATATATATATATATATATATATATAACCGATTAGATGAAACGATTCTTCGAACTGAATAAACTAGAATTTTTAAAAGAACACACAGAAAAGAAATCACTGAACTCACTACTATATTTCGATGTCCTCGTCGTCAGGAATAGATGTGAATCGCTCCAAAGGCTGATAACGACTCATACGTAATGTAATGTAATACGCTATGTATACTCATACATAACGACTGAGTCGTTATCAGCCTTTGGAGCGATTCACATCTATTCCTGACGACGAGGACATCGAAATACAGTACTGAGTTCAGTGATTTCTTTTCTGTGTGTTCTTTTGAAAATTCTAGTTATATATATACGAATGTTTTTCTTATCTCGACCATATATATTTAAAACTATTTTTCTTTTTTATCGAGGTTTGGTCTAGCTTCAATAATTCAACACCTTTAAGCCGATGTTTGGTGTATATTTTGTAGACATCTTCAGGCCTACATTAATACAGAATTTAATTACAATAACATGAAACATAATTATATTAAATTATTTAATTAATATACATAATTACCTTTGTATTTTTCTATTGTGAGGGAAAAACTACAGGATGATGTTGACATATAGAAATATGAGGTGTTATTTTATAACACAAATGAGCATTGCCTTCCATTAATTTACAAAACTTTTTATATATACAAAGTACACCTATATGACATTTACAGTAAAGATAAAAGAAAAGATGTTGCAAAAATTGTCTTCTTAGTATATTAAGAAGCAGAAAGATATTTTTCTTGATATTTTAAAGATAGCGTAACAAGATTAGCTGTTAATAGCGTGAAGGTATTAAGCGAAAGAGCGCAGTGGCTTTTAAAGGTAGAACAAATAGCTGATAAGAAGTTCAGAAACTGCAAAATAACAATTAACAGGCATCAATTAAACGACAAGAACTGAAACATCAAAGGAATTCATTCAAAAGTTATCCCAAACATTCAATTATAATGGATGATTGATCTAAAATTACAAGTCATAAAGGTAATTTGATCCGGTGCACAGCCAGCGTATTTATCAGGTTGAAGAAGTCAAATTGTTTCCTGGAGTTTTAATTTCAAAACAAATTTAGATTACGAGCCAGAAACATGATTCTACTCTAAATAAATGACAGTTGTTAGATTTAAATATTTATAGCTGAGGTTAAAAACAATTCTGAATACAAAAACAGAATTAATGGTGGATATTTAAAAAAAAGGCAGAAATAAAAAAAAACGGATGTTAATTTAGCTGTGTGAATGAATTATTTCAGAAGAACAATTATGTTTTATGGGCATATGTGAAGGGTATATTAAGAGGAATGACACTGCAAGTGCATAGGTATTAATGGAACTATTAAAGATGAATGTCAGCATTATTAGCGTTCAGTTGTAATCATGATTAGTGTATCATTTGCGTGAAATGATGTTTTGCTAATTAATCCGTTATTTTCCTTCTTTATTTGCGAGTCAGTTCAATTTACTTTTATGGTTACAGAGAATGAACTCTAATCACATAGTTTTAATGCTTTCTCTTCAATGTAAAGCAATGTAAATGGCTAGCAACAAGTACAATTCATGCCGCTTAATAATTAGAGAAAATATTAGTAATATTCTTTTTTTTTCTGAATTATTAGTTAATAATTGAAGAACTTAAAAGCTTTTTACAATTGAACAACGATAATTAATAAAAAATGTATAACTTCCTGGAATTATCTTCGTGAGAGGTTAAAGTAGCCCAGTGGCTTGCGTGCGAACTTCTGGACTGTGGGAGATCCAGTGTTCAATACCCACTGTCACCTTCGATGTATTCGGGCAAGAGGTGAATAAACATACGCATTGACCTATAAGAGGTGTTGACCTATACGTGTGCCTGAGCCTCCCGGCCATACCACAGAAGGACGTTAAGCCGTCGGTACCGAGCCTGTACAATCTCAGGTCTTCGTTAATTATCACTATGCTAAATACAATTGAGTTAAGCAAAATTAGGAACTCCCAATGTAGAATGTTGATTGTGTATCACAAAGGGCTAATGTGATGAGGTAGTAATGGAGTGATTAAGCGCCTCTAATAGCCTCTACAGTCAACTTCGACTTTCAGCCTTCACGAGGCTACCCTGTTAACCTGCTATATGCAGGGACAAACGAAAGAGGAGGAGAAGGTGATCAGGGGTTGGGCCTGACCACTTTCGTTTCACATTCTTCCTAATCCCCAAATCCCCTCCTTTTATCCCAGCCCCCATCTAAGGTGTTATGTCATCTGTGGCGAAGGATGGATAATACAGGGGTTACTGTATTATGAACGGAACCTCAAGGGCACCAGGCGACCCCCTTGAGTAAATAGCCTTACTACGGTATGCGGTACTCTGACGGAGAGAAGAAAATACCACCGATTGAGATACAGGGATTTATTTTCCCCTGTATGATACTAAGAGAAGTTAGTCTAGAGACCATCCTCCGGAAGTGCAAAGAGTCCAAAAGTGGGAGCCAACCTCCCACAAGTGCACCTAAGGACCCGAAGAAGACCCTCCAGAAGAAGGAGAAAAGAAGTTACTTTCTCTTGAAATGTAGGGATGATTGATTATCAATGATGGTTTATGCAGATTTGAATAAGCTGGGAGCGCAAAATAATACCAAAACAGGTTTAACGTCCACTCCGAGGGACGACGAACTTAATTTAATTATCTCCCTCGTGAATAAATCGATGGCCAGGTGAGTATCGAACCCTGGACCTACCAGTTCAAAGGCGAGTGCGTTAACCACTGAGCTAACCTGGCCCACTCTTCATTTTAGTAAAACAGGTATATTTTTGTGTTATTCTACAGAAGTAAACCAACAGCTAAGACATGTCAGTTGACCTTCATAGTTTGCCCCACTGATTGACACACACCTGATTTATTGACTTGCACACTAGCACTGTTATCGAGTCACTACACTACAGAAATGAACTCCAGTTTCATAAAGCAAAATTATGTAAAACTACAACACCAGATAATTCGTTTTTTGCTCCTGAAGTCGTTATTTGTTTGAAACCAGTTGACGCTAAAACAACTCGCTAAGCAAGATGTTTAGAAGCAGAAATAATTTAACGTTGACTAAATTTTGTCATGAGGGCCAGGATAGATCAGTGGTTAACGTACTCGTCTCTGGGCTTGTAGGTCCGGGGTTCAATCCCCACCTGGCCCTCGATATATTCAAGCGGGAGGTGAATAAATCTGAGTACGTCGTCCCTTGGAAAAGGACGTTAAGCCATCGGTCCCGAGCCTGTACGATGTCAAATACTCATTAAAGATCTCTACTCGAAATGCACTTAAGTTAGGCAAAATTTAGCATCCCAATGTAGAATTGTTGAATCACCGATCAAACAAAAAGCCGGTAAACGGCTGGAGTTATTACCCTCTAGGGGATCGGTTTAAACAATAAAAAAAACTTTTGTCATAGTATGCAAAGAAAATTCAATATATTTATGACAGAGGATCACAAGTTTTTTTTTCTATTGTAGTTTAGATAAAAAATGTTTCTATTGCATTAATAAAAATAGAATTATTTTTACGTGTATTTGATAGATTTCTTTTTTTTTTAAATAAAGAGCAATTGAATAAAACATCCGCTCAGGAGGAATGATGGAATACTGGTTGGTTGAGAAAATGAAATATTTTATTAGTCGAATAGGTTATGAAAGGTTCTAAATTAGAAGAGGTGCTTTGTCAGAGTGTTTTGTATATCCTCCCCCCGAGTCTATTGATTGACCCTCCGCGCCCGGTAGGGAGCCATTTATAATAGGTAGAGCTTCAGTAGGAGGGGGGGACTTCACCCTCCTCTTTACTACGTCCAATGCCAAATCTCCAATTGCTTTACAGACTTGTGCATATGATTGTTCTTTTACAATGAATCGTTTTAATTCTGACAATTAGCTTATTATGTAAGGACCCTTGTTTGATGTATCATCGTCATTCCTCTCTCCTTCTCACCCTCACTTAATCGCTCTCTCTCACTCACTCTCACACTCTCTGTCTCTCACACCATCACTGTCTCTCTCCCTCTCTCTGTCTCTACTCCACTCTCTCCATCTCTCTCTCACTCTGTCTCTCACTTTCACACTCTCTAATGCAGTCTCTCGCTCACTCTCTCATACTATCGTACGTTGTCTCATACGTTGTCTCTCTCACTCTCTCTGTCTGTGCATCACTCTCTCTCACTCTCTCACATACTATCTCTCTGTCTCTCTCTCTCTCTCTCTCTCTCTCTCTCTCTCTCTCTCTCTCTCTCTCTCTCTCTACATGACTCCCTCCCACTCTCTCACACTCTAAACTCTCTCTCTCTCTCACTATCTGTTTCTATATGACTCTCTCACACTATCTCTCTGTCTTTCTCTCTCACTCTCTCCCACTCTGTCACTCTCTCACACTCTATATCACTCTCTCTCACACTATCACTCTGTCTTTCTCCCTCACTCCTTCCCACTCTGACACTCTCTCACAGTCTCCCACTCTGTCACTCTCTCACACTCTATCTGTCTCTATATCACTCTCTCTCACACTACCTCTCTGTCTTTCTCTCTCACTCTTTCCCACTTTGACACTCTCTCACACTCTCCCACTCTGTCACCCTCTCACACTCTCTCTGTCTCTCTCACACTATGTCTCTGTTTTTCTCTCTCATTCTCTCCCATTCTAGCAGATTCTCTCTCACTATCTGTCTCTATATCACTCTCTCTCTCTCAATCTGTCACTATATCTCTCTCTATTTCTCTCTCTCTAAATGTATCAATTTAATTAATATAGATATACATATCTTAATGTCTTTTTCTTAATATCCGTATAAATGAAAACAAAAATTATTTAAAAGTTAGTGTATCACTATTAGAGGGCAGATTTATTTCTAATTTTTGAATGTGTGTACATGTGTATGCGTAAAATTATATTGTATATGTAGGATCTCTAAATTTATCAGTTATAATTTAATTTAATATACTCGTAGATATGCATATTTTACTGTCTTTTCTATAATATCCGGATGAATGTAAATAAAAGTTATTTTATTTAATTTTATTAACACTTTTAGAGAACAGATTTTTTAAACATTTCAAAGTGTTTGTGTTTCTGTGTGTGTTGTGTTGTGTGTGCGTGTGTATGTTATAAACAAGTGTAGTTGTAAAATGAATAAATGAATGGGAAATCTGATACACGAAGCCGGAAGAAGACTGGAGTTGGACAGGCTATAAGTATTAAAAGAGGTCTAAAGATGGCTTTTTGAAGAGAGGGGAAAGAAGCCGGATAAGTTAATCGACCACAGTAAAGCAAGCAATAAACATTGTTATAGTGCTTGAGACACCATAGCCATTCCTAAAGGGCTGCCTCCCTTCAAACTTCATAGCAAAGGAAAAATTACTTCAATAAACGACGCTGCACATTAAATCTTTAAGTGTTTAGCTTCGAATAATGCTTAATCATCTTTATAACTGGTACATTAATAAAAGTTAATCATTGTTTACGATGAAATCTTTTTAAATACTTTATAAACAATATAAAAAGACTAGTTTTATTACCGAAATAATAAGAACATATCATTTTGTAGCATAAAAACAGCAAATACTTTTATACTCATGACGATATTAAGTTTGAGATGCCCCTCACGTTCAAGCTCATCAATATGACTTGCAAAGTTTTCATACTCTAAAGGTAGGTGTTAAGTAGTTCAAGTCTCTTGAGAGAAACTACGAAATCCATTCCAGGACTGGAGTATAGCGGTATTTATCAAATTCTGTGCCTAAGTTCTACTAAAGCATATATATATCACACAGTAGTCATTAAATTTGTAATTCAAACAGCATAAATATTCTGCGATTAAAACTAAACAAAGTAGCACATTAATAATGTAGAACAGTTATGAATTGGTATGAATATTATTTTGTACTCCAGTATAAATTCACGGGTTTCAATCTGTGGAGATTTTTTTCAAAATCTTCATGAAATATTAAATCCAGTGGACTTATTTAAATAAAATAATTAATTAAAAATGCTTATTTCAAGCTATACAGTAATGTAAAATAGGTTTCCTAGTAAACAGATGAAGCAGCGCATCTTGTAGACAACCTTTTTTAGATTAGGTCAGGTTAAGACGCAGTGATAGTCTCTTAAGACAACACATTTGCCCTTTGTGATGCCACAAAATCAACATTCTGCCTACCCTGGAAACTCTCAACTTTCCCTATTTCAAGTGTATTAAGAGTAGGGCATATTTAAAGACCGACGGATAACCATTTTATCTGAGAAACGATATGCTCAGATTTATTCACCTCCCTCGTGATTAAATCAAGGGCCAGAGTGGGTATTGAACTCTGGATCTATCAGTCCAAAGGTGAGCACGTTGTCACTGGGCTATCGTGGACCCTAAGCATTTTACTTCATTGTTTAACTTAGAATATACGTTTTGGATCTAATTTATACTTAGGTAACTCTCACATCTCCAATTTTACATTCCAAACATAATTATTTACCGATATCTTGAAGTCCCCTTCGTTTACGACTTTGCAAAAAAATTTCAACTCATCCAAACCTACTTGTTCAAAATCATTCCTTACTAGTAATCCACGAGCCCCCAAAGACAGCTAAAACGGCAATGGCCACGTGACCTTCTATCGTCATAAAGACTATATATATAGTTATGAAGCGCCACCAATGGGTGTCTACCCGATTTCCGCTAAAAAGTCAAACATCACAAACATCACTAAATTACTTCTAAGTACATGAAATGATAGTTGAAGTAACCAAAAATACAAAAAAAAACAAAAATCTAAATTATTGTCACTGATAAATATTGAAAAATAAAATTGTGATGAACTATTTCAGAATTAAAAAGTTCTGATCTAAAGAAATATTGACGATCTTTTTCATCCAGATGAATAATAACATCACTTTCATTATGCTAATAAGACATCGGTTTTATCACATTAGCTTTGATTTTTCCAGTCATTCCTAAAAAATTAATATAAATTTATAAAATAAGCATATAGATAAACAGAAAATTGCAAATTGTTAGTCTAATATGATTTAAACAGCACCATTAAAAATTTAAAAGGGAAGGATTAACTTAAATAAACCTCGCAATAATTTAATACTTCCTCTATCTCTTCATAATGTTTTATCTTGAATAAGTTCACTTTTCTCTTAATATATGTTAAAATATACGCTTATTTAAGCAAATTTAAATACTTCCTGTTAAGATTATTATTATTTATTGCCAGATTTTTTTTTTGCAATTAAAGAGTTTTAAATCAAAAGGTTCTAAATAGCAATTCTTGTTTTTTTCTTTTTTTTTAATTAATAGTAATATTATCCGTCATACCTCGTATAATCTCTGGAGAGCTCGACCGGTTTCGGGTCCTTTTCGTTCCCATAATCAAGAGCAACTGAATATTATGTTGTAGTTATATGTTGTAACAGAATCTGTGTTACGTATGATATTAGTATTAATTCTCAGAGGAAATAACCCACTTGGTGTATTTTTTTAGAGCTAGATAGTTTGAATAAGTACTATTACTACTACCATGTTATAGGACTGGCTGATTAGCACCGCCAGGAATACAACCATTTTGTAAATAAGTAACCATTTTGACTGTTTTATACAAAGATTATAAATTTCTTAAAACATAACTTGTTGGTATTTAGTCTCTTTTAGTTTTCAACAGGAGCCAGGTTAGCTAAGTGGTTAACGTACTCGCCTCTAAAAAATATAGGTGGTCCTGGGTTCGATCCCCACCTGGCCCTGGATTTATTCAAGCGGGAGGTCGTCTCTCGAAGAGGACGTTATGCTGTCAGTCCCGAGCCTCGTCAAAGAGCCCTACTCTAAATACACTTGAGTTAGGCAAAATTTAGGACTCCCAATGTAGAATGAACAGGTAATGTAGCTCACCACTCACTACAAAACTTTACCAAATAATAAATGAGACACAATTTCCACCCCTTGAACAGATCTTATAAGGTGAAAACCTTACAAGCGTGGGGGCAAGAAAACAAATAAACCTTATGGTTTTCGAGTCTACAATTGTTGGAAAGAGAAGCACAGGTGAGTAAAAGATAGTAATGTTCTAGATATATAATTCTCATTAGAATATTGCACATCATGGCCTTTAAGTAGGTTATGTTAGGTTACAGTGACAGTTCCTCACAAGGGAACACACATCAGCCAAACTACGACTCTTTATGATACCACACAAAAAAGACTGATTCTACATTGGAAGCCTTAAATGTTGCCAAATTAAAATGTATTTAGAGTAAAGGCCATTAACGAATACCTGACATAGTACAGGCTCGGGACCGACGGCTTAACGTCCTCTTCTAAGGATGAAAGGATGACGTACTCAGATACACGGGGAGAAGGTAAAAGTTACCTCAATATATATATATAGATATATACTTAAAATAAACTGTGACACATAGAGTGAAACGTAACAAAGACTCACTTTTCAATATTTCGACCGTAATGGCGGACCTTTTTTTTTTTTTTTTTTTTTAGGTTGACTGTCTCCGTCAATAATTCACTTCTTCTTCTGAGGACGATGTCGGTCGACGGTCGAAATATTGAAAAGTGAGTCTTTGTTATGTTTCTGTCTATGTGTCACACTGTTTATTTTAAGTGAATCTGTCCAGCCGGACCGTTTCTGTTTATCAAGGTATACGTATTATGTATATGTTTATCAAGATATATATATATTTCACTCAAAATTTGAAAAAAACGATCCAAACTGGACGCAAATCAGCTCAAAAATGAAGAATAGCAACACACAGAGAAAGAGACACTCTTACAAACTCATAATTTCGGATGATCCGTCTTCAGGAGAAAATTTGAGTTTGTAAGTGTGTGTTTTTCTCTGTGTGTTGCTTTTCTTCGTTTTTGAGCTGATATATATATATATATTATATATATATATATACCATGATAAACGAAAAACGGTCCGGCAGGACAAATAACAATTAAAATAAGCAGTGACACATAAACAGAAACACAACAAAGACTCACTTTTCAATATTTCGACCGTAATGACGGTCGTCCTCAGGAGAAGAAGTGAATAATAAGTGAATTACATTTTTTTTTTTATTTTTGCTCTCGACTTCCTAGTTCCTTTTTTATTTGTCTCCTTTGCGGCAGCACTGCTTGCATGCTGCACCCAGTGAGTTCTTTAGTTGACTGTCGTCCCTCCGTCAATTCACTTCTTCTCCTGAGGACGACCGTCATTACGGTCGAAATATTGAAAAGTGAGTCTTTGTTGTGTTTCTGTTTATGTGTCACTGCTTATTTTAATTGTTATATATATATATATATATATATATCAATGATCAAACAGCAATAAGGAAATGGGAAAACTTATATATATATATATATATATATATATATATGTTACACTAGTTTAGACAAGTAGGTGAAGAGATCATAGCAAGAGATATTTACCACAATATTATAGAAATGAGAACGAGGAATGGATCATTTTCTATTTTTTTGTTTTTGACTGTTTTAAGAGAAAGCGTCAGTCTGAGGGAAGTTTTTATCGTTTTAACATTTAATTTGACGCTTTAAAAAAGCAGCTGTCATTATTTAACGAGATAACCATATTGCCTAAACAAAAGCGTCTCAGTTGGATATTGATGAAAACAAATGTAAAACAGATTGCTAAATTGGAATAAAAAAAAAAATATAAAAAAAGAAGGGAAGGGGTGGTTTATTCATTTAGGGGTGTATTTGGTTTTTGATAAGAAGGAAAGTTTTATTTTTCATTCAAACTCCAACTGTTCACAAGATTGAATCAATTTGACTTCTATTTGTTTTTTGTAGTTAAATCAGTTTTCTAAATAGACAGGTTAATTTAGTTTAGACAAACGCTATACAGGCTTTTATAATGATGTGGCCTACTTCAAGGAATCAATAATTTGTGAAACTGATATCTTTATAAAACCAAATTAATGCGTGAACGATGTCTTTATTAAAATATTACAAACAATCCAAATAATGAATATTGTTTATGAATTTTAGCTTTGAGACTATTGTAAAGATTTTTCTCATAATGATGGACAATATCTAAAATTCACCTATATACCATTTTTTTTAATGATTCTGCATTTAATTTTTGATTTTATTATTTTGGAATTTGAAGCTGGAAGTTCAGGGGGCAGAAGCTTGTAAACTAAACAACTAGATATTGTCAAGCAGTTGTTAAAATATTCCAAACAATAGTAAACTTTTGCACAAAGAACTACGGTATAGACTTACTTATTGGGGTGAAGTTGAGAGAAATGTCTTTAGCAGTGAAAATAACCTGAATACATTGAAGTGGCACATGGTAATATCGGATGTTCGCTTTGCAACACGCAAACCAAAAGAGAGGCCAATATTAAGAAGCCTGCTTGCTGATAAACACGCCACACGTGAAATCCTCTTGGATTTATACTAAATGGAGAACTATTTCAAGAAAAGAAGGATCATCGAGTTTAACATAGACTCTAAATGCGCTTGCAAATATTTTTTGAATATTAAATCGCTTTGAAATACACCAATCAGAAATGTGTTAGTAAATCGGCAATGTTATACCAAATGAAACTAATTGAATGTTAATTCTAAAGATTTACCTTCAATTAGAAAGTAATCTGCTAATTACTAATTTCTAATTAGTAAACTGTAAAATATATTTGATTCTTTAATTTAAAATACTAATTTTTTACTTTAGGGTAAATAAGTTAATGAAATAGTTTCAAATATAGAAGTTGTAATATAAACAACGCGTTTTGAACACGTAGTCTTCTTTTTCAGGCGTAAAACAACGAATGAGTGTCTGTGGACACGTAGTGTTCTTTTTCAAGCGTAAAATAACGAATGAGAGTCTGTGGACACGTAGTGTTCTTCTTCAGGCGTAAAAGAACGAATGAGTGTCTGTGGACACGTAGTGTTCTTTTTCAGGCGTAAAATAACGAATGAGTGTCTGTAGACACGTAGTGTTCTTTTTCAGGCGTAAAAGAACGAATGAGTGTCTGTAGACACGTAGTGTTCTTTTTCAGGCGTAAAATAACGAATGAGTGTCTGTATACACGTAGTGTTCTTTTTCAGGCGTAAAAGAACGAATGAGTGTCTGTAGACACGTAGTGTTCTTTTTCAGGCGTAAAAGAACGAATGAGTGTCTCTAGACACGTAGTGTTCTTTTTCAAGCGTAAAATAACGAATGAGTGTCTGTAGACACGTAGTGTTCTTTTTCAGGCGTAAAATAACGAATGAGTGTCTGTAGACACGTAGTGTTCTTTTTCAGGCGTAAAATAACGAATGAGTGTCTGTAGACACGTAGTGTTCTTTTTCAGGCGTAAAAGAACGAATGAGTGTCTGTGGACACGTAGTGTTCTTTTTCAGGCGTAAAATAACGAATGAGTGTCTGTAGACACGTAGTGTTCTTTTTCAGGCGTAAAAGAACGAATGAGTGTCTGTAGACATGTAGTGTTCTTTTTCAGGCGTAAAATAACGAATGAGTGTCTGTAGACACGTAGTGTTCTTTTTCAGGCGTAAAAGAACGAATGAGTGTCTGTGGACACGTAGTGTTCTTTTTCAGGCGTAAAAGAACGAATGAGTGTCTGTAGACACGTAGTGTTCTTTTTCAGGCGTAAAAGAACGAATGAGTGTGTGGACACGTAGTGTTCTTTTTCAGGCGTAAAAGAACGAATGAGTGTCTGTGGACACGCAGTGTTCTTTTTCTGGCGTAAAATAACGAATGAGTGTCTGTGGACACGTAGTGTTCTTTTTCAGGCGTAAAAGAACGAATGAGTGTCTGTGGACACGTAGTGTTCTTTTTCAGGCGTAAAAGAACGAATGAGTGTCTGTAGACACGTAGTGTTCTTTTTCAGGCGTAAAAGAACGAATGAGTGTCTGTGGACACGTAGTGTTCTTTTTCAGGCGTAAAAGAACGAATGAGTGTCTGTGGACATTTCCATAACAATAGTCTCAAATAATAATATTCGTAGTCTCTAATATTACTTCCATAATAATAAAAGTAGCTTTATTATTAAACTTCTATATGTTTGATAATTTCATTAACTTGTTTACCTAACAATACCACATAGTAGCTGATTGCATCGACTTAGAACTAATCTTACATACTGATCTCTTACATTCATTTTTTTAATGAAATGTTGACACTTTTAACTTAATTGAACTGCATTTAGAAAAAGGTGAATGCATGAACATTACATTCAACCGAAGATAGATACTGTAAATGCAATAATCTACAATTTAATTGCAGATAGTATAGTGTAAATGCGCAAATATATAGTTTAAGTCCAATCCTTACTGTATATAGGTCAGAATGGTGAAAAAATATTTCCTTAACCCCCCCCCCCCTCCCGGTCTTCATCGGTGGAATCTTAGGATTCCATTTGCAAGAGAAGTACGCTGTGTCATTTTTACTCCATTCTTAAATTAAGGGATACTCGTCACTTGGAAAATGAGGTGGTTTGTATGGCGGTTATAAGAACTGCTATGACCTGTCTGGTACAACTCTACGATAACTATTAAAAACCAGATTGTTGAGAACAAGTGTGCTCGCCTTATAGCCAATGCTCCTTTTTATGCGAGAAATATCGATGTCCAGCGTAGTCTAAAGATAGAATCAATAGAAACTTACATTAGCCGTCTGACTATCAATGAAGACAGATTACTTCTCGTACACTCTACCCTGCTAGTAAGAGCACTTTCTCCCCAAATTCCCTGAAACCCAATCCTCCTTCGACTAATCAGATCACCTGATTCACGATAACTGACGACTTTAGTACTCTTAAGATCATACGACCACGAAACATACTTTAGTGAAGGCATAAAGTAATATACCGACTTACCCGACAGAGCAGTACAAACAGACAGACAAGCGAAAGCCTCTGGCTTGAAACTGCCTGACAACAACGTGCAGCATTACACGGGGAAATCTGGTTGGTCGTTAGTTGAAAATACCTATAGTCTCACTGCCGAACAGGGAGACCATCCCGCCCTTACTCTTATACGTGGAGTCGAACCGGAGAGACACTAACCTAACCACTCTCTCGAGACTGTCTCTCTCCACAAAAGTTAAATGCCAGAATTCCAAACAATTCAACCCGTGAGACTATTAGACATTCCTTAGAATGTCTCCACAATACATCATAGAACAACCAGGACACAGCTCCAGCATCTCCAGACAACGAAGAATTCAATAATCATACAAGTAAAATCGCAGTTTCTTTGTCTATTCTGTTTATAAGAACGCATAATATCCTACTGCAACTTAAATTTTATGATACAAAGATTCCGTCTTTATGTGTATATTAAATACATTACTTTTAAAATAGTTTTTGCTGAAATAATATTTTGTGAAAAATTATAAACAAATAAAATTATAAAGGTAACATAAAGTGAATAGATTTTATTGAATATGTTTTTATAAAAATTGTTATATAAGAATTTACTATATGGAAATTAATTCATAGTAAATGGTGCTACATTGTATTTTATTGCTACAATGCATTGGGAAATATCAGAGAGAAGTGTTGAAGAGAAATAAGTTTGTCAGAGGATTGTTACAAATTGGTTTGCACGTGCAGTCGTGGCAGAAGTCGTTTCTAGGCCAAGGCCGTCTACTGTTCCAGACTCTCTGATAAAACACTACATCTCTTTAACATTGCATCTCACTCGATTGCACCTTGTCTTTTCTAGTTATTAAACATCGTATTCACGATGGTCTTAAGAGTGATATATATATGACTCTCTTTCCCTTCATTCAATCATAAATAAACTTTGTTTGAATTAATTAATCATAAAATAAACAGTAAAATCCTTTGCTTACTAAATTAAATGATCTCAGATCTCTCAATCATAACTTTTTAATATTGCTTATTTTCTGATATCATTTAACCTCATAATAATTACTCAATAACTTTATGTTCCTGATTTATTGAAAGATACACTGCTGAATATACCTTCTAATACTTCAAAATAACATAATTTATATTTAAGTGTATCAGACATACCAGGGACACTAATAAATATTTGTCTATATTATTCAACTGCAACTACAATATTTCCCGAAAAACATAAAGTACAAATCAAAGCCTAAACCAAAATAACAAATTAGAAAAACTGACTAAGATTTTTAAAAACAAGTGGTCTTCGTCAAAGCCCAACTGCTTTCTGATTTCTATGTTATATTGTAATAATTTATTTTACGTTTTTATTGTGAAATCTTGTTATCGAGATATATATATAATAGTAACTATTAAATAGGTAGCAACATATTAGGGAACGAAACACTTGCTAGAATCAATATTTCAAACCACATTCACGGTCAGGAAGAGACTAGAAGAGAAGAAAAAGAGGAAAAAAGATAAGAAGAACAAGAACAAGAACAAGAACAAGAAGAGGAGAAGAATAAAAAGAAGAAGAAAAGGAGGAGGAGGGGAGGAGGGGAGGAGGGGAGGAGGGGGAGGAGGGGGAGGAGGGGTGGAGGAGGAGGGGTAGGAGGGGGACGAGGGGAGGAGGGGAGGGGAGGGGGGTGGGGGGGAGGAGGGGAGGAGGGGAGGAGGGGGAGAAGGGGAAGGAGGGGGGAGGAGGAGGAGGTGGAGGAGGAGGAGGAGGAGGAGGAGGAGGAGGAGGAGTAATGGCGGTCGAAATATTGAAAAGTGAGTCTTTGTTGTGTTTCTGTTTATGTGTCACTGCTTATTTTAATTGTTATATATATATATATATATATATTGTTAAAAATCTGACCATATTTTGCTGAAACTTGTTTCTTACTAAGTTTTTCAAGTTTTCTAAATAGAGTTCTTGTCACTATATCCACAGTATACAATATATACAGTATACAATATTGTATACTGTGGATATAGTGACAAGAACTCTATTTAGAAAACTTGAAAAACTTAGTAAGAAACAAGTTTCAGCAAAATATGGTCAGATTTTTAACAATGTATGTTTACAGGAGGGACTGCTACCAAAATTTACCAATATATATATATATATATATATAATATATATATAAAACATATTCAATAATATATCGACCGTTTGGTAGAATTGGTGTGTTCTCTAATAGGGGTTCGGTCAATTTTCCAGAATAAAAAATCAAACTCTCGTTGCCAACGTTTCGGTTTTATTTAAAACCTTTTTCATAGGCCTATAAACAAAGGATAATAAGAAATCACATATCAACATAAAACATATACACAATATGAAAATGGATTGTTACAACTTATGAATATTACAAGTAGTAATATTTCAGAGATATATAAAACAATATTACTTACAGAAGTAAGAATTTTTTAACTATGAAAATGAAATTTACATTATTTAAAGGAACAATAATGTTAACCGGACAAGACCTTCGACTAGACTAATAAGATAACATTACAAATAACCTCAACACTGTTCACTCAAGGGAACTAAATAAATCAAATTTCACTAAAACTCAGCACAACACTCCAGAATAAATATTACTTAAATTAGTAATATCACTTCTATGATTAATCGAACTTAGTTCCTTTTTAATATATAACATCTCAAGTGTCTTCCTTCTTTGCTCATCTTTTTCTTTTTCTATTATAGTTGTATCTTCAAAATAAAAATCGATTTTTCATAAGTTGTAACAATCCATTTTCATATTGTGTATATGTTTTATGTTGTTATGTGATTTCTTATTATCTTTTGTTTGTAGGCCTATGAAAAAGGTTTTAAATAAAACCTGGAAAATTGACCAAACCCCGATTAGAGAACACACCTATATATATATATATATATATATATATACGTTTCGCGGTAAATCACAAACACAGAACTAAGAAACAAACACACTTACTGTCTCTAATTTTCGGTTGAACGGTCATCAACCGGAAAATTAGAGACAGTAAGTGTGTTTGTTCCTTAGTTCTGTGTTTGTGATTTACCGTGAAACGTTTGTTGCCCTTTTGGATCGTTTTCCTGTTTAGAATATATATATATATATATATATACTTTTTCGATAAAAATACGATCCGAAATGGACAAATACAAATTTCTCTATGTTTCTTTATGTACATTGAACTATCTATCTATGTATCTATATATATATATAATATATATATATATATATATATATATATACAGGAGTTCCAAATCGAAGAAGAGTAACATACAGAGTAAAGAAACATACTTTTAAACTCAAAGTTTCGATGATAACTATAAATATGTTGTTATATGCTATAGCAAGTATATAGCAATATGCTATAGCAGGTGTATTGTAAATCTCAATAATCACTTATTAATTTCTCTTAGATGTCTGTTTATTAAAAGCATATGAATTTCTAAAGAATTTCTTTAATTAATTATTCAATCTTCTATTACGGTCTTAATTAAGTCAGAATATTGTTATAAACCTCTGCCATACCTCGTAACTTGTAGATGGAGTCGTCCGACCGGTTCGGGCTGCGTCATCGAATCGAACTAAAACAAATACAAATAAATCAGGCATTGTTATAGCAAGTAAATAGGAGTATTATTGTAGCATATATTCCAGTAAACATTAAAAAAACAAATAGCTAATAAAACAAACCAGTTTTATTATTTGTTTGTACACAAATTGCTGTCCTGGATTGGTACGTGTTATATCTTATTTGTAGACTAAAATAATAAACACAGTGTATTATAATTCACTTCTTATAGCTCTGTGGTATAATACAATCTCCCTAAACTTAAAGAAGGAATCTGGTGGTCGTAGCTTTTTTCTCTTTTTGAAATATCCTTCTCACAAACATACATACACACAAACTCACAAACACACACACAAACAAACTCACAAATACATACAAGCACAAACACACACACACACACCACACAAATGCAAACACACATACACACAAACTCACAAACACATACACATACAAACTCACAAACACATACACATACACACACACACAAATAACATACCAAATAACTCAGGCACTATCTGGACACGGAGCAAACAAAGCATACCTCCATAGATTTCAAATTGAAGATTCACCAAGCTGTAGCTGCGATCAACACACACCACAAACATGGAATCATATTATTCTGGACTGCCCCAAATTTGAAAGAGAAAGAATACCAATGAAGCAAAAAATTATACTGAGTTCTAACTACCTATGGCCACCATCAATGGACAAATTTGTGACACAAGAAGTATTAAATGAATTCATAATGTTCATAAATCAAATAGATTTTAATCAATTTTAATTAGTGTAATATGTAACTAATAATATTTGTTAAATGCATGTAATATCAATAAATGGAGCATGCAGTTGCAATTGCTCAAAAAAAAAAACACACACACACACACACACACACACACACACTCACACACACACAGACAAGCACAAACATTGACAACCCTATTTTAATATTTTGATCACAATGCTTTGAAAGTAATTCAGAATGAGTTTAAGAAAAGTTGAACTTTATTTAGTCTTCTTACTAATACTCACTCTCTAATTTTATGATAAGGATAAAGTAGAGATGAATATAACATACGAGTATCTCTCCCTCAATGTTGACTTAACAAAGGAAGAACACAACTTCACAAAACGTCAAGACTTTTATTGCAATATAACGAATTAAGTTAAAATACATTTAATGGCCAGTTTGGAACTTAATGCAATCAATTGTCTACTGTAAAAGACATTTGAAGTTCATTTTTCGCACTTTTTTTATAAAAATACCCACACTTCATGTAAATACTAATTTAACATGCAACACTTATAGCAAATACGAACTACTACTAAGTTTTTTTTTTTTTTTATTTAGTTTGATAAGTGCATCGTCTACTTGGACATTAGCACTGTCTCATTTTGTTTAGTTCTTTAGTTCCTCATATAAGTTGTTTTTGTTTTGTTTTTTTACCAACCATAAAAAATATGTACAAAGAAAGCTATTCCATAAATATGAAGGTTTTCTAATAACGTGGTTCTAATCAGTTAAAAGTGAATCACAACATTATTTGGTACACTCAGTGTACACAAATGAGTTCCTTTAATGTGTACGTACCCGGGTACACATCTAGAAAGCGTATCTGCCTAGAGATTATTAACATATTTAACCATGACTAGCAGAGCTGGTGAACTTCGTGCCATATAATCACTCAGTTAATATCGTGTTGATCTTAGCTAAACTTAATTGGGTGTTTAATTATTATCATAATAACTAACCCGATAAAGCTGGTCTACTTGACCTATAAATATTCAATTCGAACAGGAATCAATATAAATAAAAAAAATGTTTTGTCTGTACATTGCTTAGAACTGACTCATTTCAAGTTATCCTTACGTTTTATACATTACAGAAACCGAATACACTTCTAAAAAACCTTTCTGTCACTTTCTTTGTCCAAACTCCGGCACAATTAAGTCATAGCAAGCTTAAATTTGACAGTGGATTTGTATATGTCTAACTCAAAAGCTAAGATATGAATAGATTTGAAAATCAATGTAGATGCGAAGTTAGGGACTTTCAAGCTGTTTTTGGCTAGCTATACAGGGAAAAAGGTATATAGCTAAAAATACAGGTATACAGGAATTTTTACGGCAGCAAGTAAGTTTTGTTAGTTGATTTTAATTTCGTCTGTGCTTATCATAATTCTGTCCCTTTAAAAAAGTCACTCATACTTGCACATTAAATAAGAAGTAAAATCCACATGCCTAGAATAAAATCATACTCATACTTGAACTCAGTATCTAAAGCTGCAAAATGTAAAAAGAACTCCAGATCTAATGACAGATATAGACTGTACAGATATTTTATACTATTCCATAATTTCAATTAATATTTTAAAATACCACGTATCATCTCTGAATTTTTATAAAATAGCTGTCAAAGACAGGCACGTCTGGTAGTAAAAATTACAATAAACGTATCTGGAACGGCTTATGAATTTTTTGAAGTTTTTGTTTGATTAGTTTGATTTATCAAGCCTTTTGTTCGATAAACATGAATCAGAAAACACGGGATTGATTGGGGTTTTTGTTTTACATTTGCCAATTTTATTCTTCTAACATGAATTAACTGATCAAAACATTTCAAATTTTTCTAATAAACCCTTTAAATAATAAAATAGTTATAGTTTTGCAGCATTCTACAGCAAGGTTACAAACAAATTACACATGGAGAACTTTATGTATGATTTCATTTAAAACATAAACAGTTGTTGGAAAAATTAATGATGCTAGAAAAGGTTAGGTTACTCGTAGGTTGCAGTGGCAGTTCCAAAAGGAAACACACATGGATTCTACAGTGGGAATCCTAAATTTTTGCCTAACTCAAGTTCATTTCGAGTAGGGATCTTTAACGAGTAACTGAGATCATTCAGGCTTGGGACCGATAGTTTAACGTCCTTCTCCGAGGGATGACGTGCTCAGATTTATTCACCTCCCGCGTGAATAAATCGAGGGCCAGGTGGGAATCGAAATGCTAGAAAAATCTAATATAATTTAAACCAACAAGTTGTAGATGCAAATAATGAAGTACGATAACTCAGGAGCTATGTAAGCAGTTAATGCGTGACGTTTACTCGGGATAAGTCAGGAAAGATACAATATGTCTTCAAATACAAGGATTTAATTATACAAGGCGTTTCAAACACTTAGTGTTCATCATCAGGTTCATTTGCCTCAGTAAGGGGGTGTTAAGTAATTGTGGAGTTAACAGACACTCAATTACTCAATTACCTAACATCTCCTCCCCTCCTAGGAAGAAGAAAACAATTCGCCCTGCATTAGCATAAGAAAACAACCCTGCCTTTTTACAAGTAAAAACAATTCCCCCCCCCCTAGCAAGAAGAAAACTACCCCCTCCCCCTCCAACAAGAAGAAGATAATACCCCTCCCCCTCCAACAAGAAGAAGATAATACCCCTCCCCCTCCAACAAGAAGAAGATAATACCCCTCCCCCTCCAACAAGAAGAAGATAATACCCCTCCCCCTCCAATAAGAAGAAGATAATACCCCTCCCCCTCCTAGGAAGAAGAAAACTATTTGCCCCTCCCTTAGCATAAGAAACAATCTTGGCTTTTAGCAAGAAGAAAACAATTCCTCCTTCCCTCCACCCCCCAGCTAGACGAAAACTATGTCACCCAAGAAAAAAAAAACCAATTCCCCCCCAGAAAGAAGAAAACAATTCCCCCTCCCCTCCACCCCCCAGCTAGACGAATACTATCTCCCCCCAGAAAGAAGAAAACAATTCCCCCCCCACGCAAGAAAAATAATCCCCCTCCCCCTCCTAGGAAGGAGAAAACAATTAGCCCCTCCCTTAGCATAAGAAACAATCTTGGCTTTTATCAAGAAGAAATGAATTCGCGCCTCCCACTCCCTACCAAGCACTCTTCTCCGAAACTATAAATAATAGCACTTGTCTATGAAATTTGTATACGTACACCACTGCCAAACATCATATCTTTGTTAACAGTGAAGAAAAAATTTTGTTAAACCAAAAAAAAAAAGGTGATATAGTTCATTTAAGAACAACTTTGTTAGCATTGTGTATTAGTTTATAAATGAGGAGATTTTAAGTTGATATCAGTTTGCCTTATATTCAAAAATACTACTAGAGTGGATAAGCAATAAAACTTTATTATAGTACTGCGGGCAAAAATGTTCTCCAGGACATATGTATGTGACCCGCTTAGCAGTGAACCGCGCTCCTCCAAGGGCGCCCCACTATTTCAAAGCAATCTACGCTTCCCTGACCCAGACAAATCGCTTTACCTTCAAATCTGCTAAAACATTAATTATTAATTATATTATTATAATTATTATAATTTATTAGAATAATTATAGTTATTTTTTATTATTATTAATATTATTTATAAAATTCTTAACAAAAATATGTATTTTTTTTATCTTGCTGTAAATCTATCAGTAATACATTAATAATGCAACCTGTTATAGTGTGGTATTTACTCATATTTGAGAGATTTCAAAAATTACGTCTCCACAAAAAAACAAAAAAAAAGTTTATATGAGAACTAACAACGCGTTTCGAACATTTAGGGTTCTTCTTCATATTTTTTTTGTTTTAGATGTTAACCTGAAGAAGAACACAAAGAGTTCGAAACACGTTAGTTTTTATATTAACCTTTTTTTTGTGTGTGTAGATGTAATGATTGAAATCCCCCAATAAATCAATAATAGTTAAAATGATATACTTAAGTGGGCTTATGTAAAAGCTATGATGTAACTTTAAATAGTCGATCTAAGCGAATAAGTTGTTTAGAGGTGATGTCAAATTAGAGGTGTTTTGGTAAAAAATAAAGAATGGAGAGAAGAAAGTAGTACTGGAATACAGCAGAAAAGAAATAGGTTTTGAGCATTAACTGTGTATTGAGGAAAGCTTGGAGCAAGGTTTATCTGTCTTAGTAAAGTGACCCCTTCTCAATCTGGCACTGTCTCACTGCGGCGTAGTCATTCCATCATTTCGACTCTCTCTTGTTTTCGCAAATCTATTTCTTCTTCTTCTTCTATAGCAATCGGGATATACTTATTTGAATTACTCTCAAAAACAAGTCAAAGGATATATTTGTCACGAAATATACCTTTAATCACATACTTGAAGGTATTTTAAATTAATTCATTTTTAAATATTCTAAAAAAAAATTATAACTACACTTATCCCTAAAAACCAAACAAAATTAAATAATTTCACCTTCCATATTTCAATAGTTGCTTCTTGTTTCTGAAGACCTTAGTTATAGCTTTCGCCTTATATTCTGTTAAAGTGTTAAAAAATAGAGGTCCCTTTTTGTTTTTAATAGTAACAGCATCGGTGTTAAATATAAAGTAAGAAACGTGATCTGACGTATCACAACTAATGTGAACTCTCATTTACTAATTATAAACTGTCATGTATTTATGGGGTTTTCGATCTATTAAATCGGTTTTGCAATCGATAAAGTCAGTGTTGCTTTTAACAACATCAGCGTTCCATTTGATATAAAATTTATTTGTAATTAAATTATTAAAAAATCAATGATTAATCAGTAATTAGTAATTGTATTATTTTATTTCAAGTGCAATATTGATGTTATCAAATAAGAAACGACATAATCAAATGCAACACTGACTTTATCGAGTGTAACACTGAATTAACAGATCGAAAAACCCTATTATGTGGTTGGCGCTAAATGCAAAACTGGAGTGATGTTAATACCTTTGGTAATAATATTCCAAGAAAAAATTATCTTTTCCTGATTTCTCTCAATATCACTCTCACTCACTCTCCTTCTCTCTCTCTCTCTCTCTCTCTCTCTCTCTCTCTCTCTCTCTCTCTCTCTCTCTCAATCTCATCCTTCCCTCTTTCTAACTCTATCCCCACTTACTTACTATTTTCCTCTCATCCACCCCCTCTTTAACACTCTCTTCCGACTCTCTCACTCACTCCCTCTCTTTCACTGTCTCTCTTACTCTCTTAACCTGTTACTTCCTCTCTCTTTCTATCATTCTCTCACTCTCCCCTCTCTCACACGTGCTCTCTGATACTCTCTCTTAATATTTCACTTTCTATCTCCCTCTCATCCTCCTCCTCTCTCTCTCTCTCTCTCCTCTCTCTCTCTCTCTCTCTCTTTTCTCTCTACTCACTCACTATTTTCTTCTCACTCTCAATCTCTTCCTCCCCTCTCTCATACTCTCTTCCGACTCACTCACACTGTCTCTCTTACTCTCTTAATCCCTCAATTCCTCTCTCTCTCTCTCTCTCTCTCTGTCTGTCTGTCTCTCTCTATACTTCTCTCACTCTCCTCTCTCTCAAAACAAAATAGAAAAATAAAATTTAACAAAATAACAAATGTAATATAAAGTATGTATTGAGCTGAGCCAGGTGTGGCCAACCAACGTGACGAACTGTATGATTTAGAGTAGCGCATTACTTCCTTGTGAAAAAAGAAGAATTAAGTTTAAAGTACTGCTCATTTCTTAGTCATTTCCATATTTTGTGAATATCCTTTTAATCAATGATCAAACCACAATAAGAAATGGGAAAACAAGACTAAGATCTTTCAACCGTAACAAGCGGTCTTCGTCAGAGTCAAAAACCCAACTGACCCAACCCAAAAACCCAACAGTTCGGTTTTTGACTCTGACGAAGACCGCTTGTTACGGTTGAAAGATCTTAGTCTTGTTTTCCCATTTCTTATTGTGGTTTGATCATATATATATATAAGGTTAAAAGAAGACCTGCTGCCAACGTATTCTAATATATATATATATATATAGTTCAATGTACATAGAGATTTATAAAGAAACATAGAGAAATTAAAAACACACACTTACAGTCTCTAATTTTCGGTTGAACCGTCTTCAGGAGGGATAAGAGAGGGAAACCTCTCCTGAAGACGGTTCAACCAAAAATTAGAGACTGTAAGTGTGTGTTTTTAATTTCTCTATGTTTCATTATGTACATTGAACTGTATTTGTTCATTTCATATCGTATTTTCATCGGAAAAGTATATATATATATATATATATATATATATATATATACACTTTAACACATAGAAAAGAACACAGAAAGACACTACAGAACTCACAGTTTTTATTAAAACTGATGCCCAATTTAACTTTTACACTTTTTCTTATCCGTTTTTCAAGTATGAGAACACTTGAAAAACGGATAAGAAAAAGTGTAAAAGTTAAATTGGGCATTAGTTTTAATAAAACATATATATATATATATATCTCAATATGAATATTATTGGTGATAAAAAATATAAGATATCAATAGGAAAAGAATTAATTGGTGGCATAACGATATATGTAGTTAGAAAAGTAATAAAATGTTATACGAATAAAATCATTGCAGCAAGCAGTGGGAAAAGTTAGTGTGAAAATGAAAATATATAAAATAACAATAAGTAAGAATATCTGAGCTGTTCATGGAATAATTCCTTTAAATTTACATTCATTTGCCTGGTTTTCCTTTGGATGTTGTGTCTAAATGAACACTTTACTTCTGGCTTTTATTTTTATCTAGACTCCTTCCATTATGTTTTTATTTTATAAACTCAGTTGATAGCATTCAATCCTATTATTTCAGTAAATTTACTTCTCCTTTTCATAATTTCTTATTTTAATATTACAAGTTCTTTATTTCAACTTATTCAATTATGATGATACATTATAGACTATAAAACAATTAAAGGTTCTGAATATTCTTAATATATTATTTATAACAATGTGACCACTACGGATGATCATGTTTGTTTATTTCCGACGATTGTACAGCCTATCAGCTTTATATATATATATATTAGTATAAAAAGATTTCACATAAACACGTGAAACAACAATCAATGATCAAACCACAATAAGAAATGGGAAAACAAGACTAAGATCTTTCAACCGTAACAAGCGGTCTTCGTCAGAGTCAGCTTCGTCAGAGTTTCTTATTGTGGTTTGATCATTGATATATTAGTATAAATAGGAAGCAGACCTTCTTTAGACTTCTTTAGAACTTCTTTTATATATATATATATATATATATATATATATATATATATATACGATCAATGATCAAACCACAATATGAAAATGGGAAAACAAGACTAAGATCTTTCAAGCTAAATCAAGACGATTTAAAATTAGCAAGGAAATATGAAAAACTGCTCAAAAAAAAGGTATGTTTAATTAAGGCAATTCAGTTCAACACAAATTATATATATAAATATATAATATATATATATATATATATATACGATCATTGATCATAACCACAATATGAAAATGGGAAAACAAGACTAAGATCTTTCAACCGTAACAAGCGGTCTTCGTCAGAGTCAAAAACCCAACTACTTTTTTGGGTTTTTGACTCTGACGAAGACCGCTTGTTACGGTTGAAAGATCTTAGTCTGTTTTCCCATTTTCATATTGTGGTTTGATCATTGATTGTTATTTCACGTGTTTATGTGAAATCTGTTTATATATATATATATATATATATATATACACGAGTTCAAAATTCAAGAAGAGTAACACACAGAGTAAGGACACACACTTAAAGACTCAAATTTTCGGGTAATCCGTCTTCAGAAGAAAAGAGAAAGAGAGACAAAGCACGTTGTAGACGCAACAGCAAGTAACCTTTCTATTAAAAGCAAAGTAGCTTTGAATTGGGTTACTTGCCGTTGCGTCTACAACGTGCTTGGGCTCCCTTTCTCTTTTCTCCTGAAGACGGATTACCCAACAATTTGAGTCTGTAAGTGTGTGTCCTTACTCTGTGTGTTACTCTTCTTGCATTTGGAACTCGTATTGTGTCCAGTTTGGGTCGCGTTTCATTTAATTAAGTGATATATATATATGTGTGTGTGTGTGTTCTCTAATCGAGATTCGGTCAAGTTTTCTAGGTTCAAATATCAAACTCTTATTGCCGATGTTTCGGTTTTATTTTAAAACCTTTTTCATATGCATTTTTTTTGCTGAGAAAATGATATTTGAAATAGTTTGAGGATTTTAATAATAGCTGTCTATTTTGAATGAACACATGACACTGAACTGAAAAACAAGCAAGGCAACCAAATTTCACTAGACAACCAAAAAGTCATTTATACAATTTTTCATCGATCAACAATGTTTAACTTAACACTCACGAATAAATACTATTTAAATTCTAAATGTCACTTCTATAATTAATGAATAACTGGTCCCTTTAATATATAACATTTTCAGAGTATTCCTTCTTTGTTCATCCATTTTTTGGCTATTATTTTTATTTCATTAAAATAAAAATTATGGCCTTCATTAACACTACGTGCCACTGAATTGCAGAAACATCTGCTGGGGATTGGGAAGAGTGGTATTTTAAAAGGGTGAAAGTGTAGGAAAGGACTAATGTCCAGAAAGGGATGTTTGGGGAAACAAAGGAGTACAGTAAAAAAGAGTAAAAAACTATCCCCTAGCTGTCAACCCTCTTTGAAGAGGCTATTGCCCTCGTAACGAAAGTATCCAGTTTGAAGAGACTGTTACTAATGTTTATAATATTTGATCTAATAAATTTAATCAGAGAGGATTCGATAATATTTCTTAACAACATCGATTTTGCATACGTAATAAATTTAGCTACTGTCCAATCAATATGATGATTTTCAATATTTATATGCAAGAATAAGGCACTACTTTTTTCCTGTGCACCTACGTTGTACTGTTGTTATTTTACACGTGTCTTTAATGATTTACCAGTTCGAACAATATGACTTTTATGACAATTTTTGCCTGGAATTTTATAAATATCACCGGGCTCCAGTTCCCTGGGAGAGTTTATTTATTAACATATTGCCCACGTTATTACGACTAAAAAAGACCATATTAAAATCATGTTGTTGGGCTAGTCTACGAAGGGGATCTAATGAGTCATGATGCGGTAAAATTATAGAGTTTAACAATGAACGTGGTTCTGTTGAATTATTAGAAAAAGTTTTTTTAGCCCCCTTCAAAGCTAAATCGATATAAGAGGAGGGGTATTTTAATGAAAGGGCAATTGACCTAATATTGTTAATTTCTTCATTAAGGAATTCAGGAGAGCACACTCATAACGCCATCAAAAATATTGTTATTTCACGTGTTTATGTGAAATCTTATATATATATATATATTACATTGCCAACGTTTCAATTTTATTCAAAATCTTTTTCTGTAGGCCTTTGGAAAAGATTTTGAATAACATCGAAACGTCGGCAATGAGTGTTTGATTGGAAGTGGAAGAAACTAACCGCATCCCGATTTATCCTTTTTGTGTTATATATCTGTCGCATGGTTGACAATTCATTACTGTTTTGTATATATATATATATGTAAATTTAGGGAGCAATCCTTCTTTTATGCATGTTTTGGTGAACGACCTTTGTACTGTGGCATGAATCAATTTCATAGTCGATCTTTCAAGTTTTCTCACCTTTGATTTAAATCTTTCTGGTATTAAATACACTAGTTCTCAAAATGATTTATTCTTCATAACTGACATCTTTCGGTATCCTTCACCATCTTAGAGTTAATCATATTTATAAAAACTTATTCCTACTAATCACAACTATATTACACTATACATTTCATAAATTAACACAATAATTTTCAAAAACATCAAGAAATACTCCTGCATCTGTCAGCAGGAGCCCCAAAAGAACATACCATAAATGAACATAAAATCAAATTGACTCCAGAAATGCTGGTGAAAAACACAGAAGTTTTATACCATGAAAATGATCATAATAGACTACAAAATGCTGAAGCACTTAAGATAATAGAACTGAAACCAAATATGAACAACCAAACCACAGGATTCAACAGGACGTTAAAACTATATTCTAGAACGACGCAAGAGCACGAATCAAGATTGAAGGCCCAACAGATGGAACCTAGAGGCATTTTATGAAGTTAAGAGGTACACCTGATTATGACAGGTGGCAAAAACTGCTTTAAGCAAATGTTTATTTTGGTGATAGAATTATTTCTTGATGTTTTTGAAAATTATTGTGCTAATTTATGAAATGTATAGTGTAATATAGTTGTGATTAGTAGGAATAAGTTTTTATAAATATGATTAACTTTGAAGATGGTCAAGGAGACCAAACCATGTCAGTTATGAAAAATAAATCATTTGGAGAACTAGTGTATTTAATACCAGAAAGATTTAAATCAAAGGTGAGAAAACTTGAAAGATCGACTATGAAATTGATTCATGCCACAGTACAAAGGTCGTTCAACAAAACATATATATATATATATATATATATATATATATACCATGATAAACGAGAACGGTCCGGCAGGACAGATTACACTTAAAATAAACTGTGACACATAGAACGTTATGGCGGTCAAAATATTGAAAAGCGAGTGTTTATTATGTTTCTATCCATGTGTCACACTTTATTTTAAGTATATATATATGTATGTATTATAAAAATATACTATATACAACGCACATAATACATACTATACAGTATATAGGAATAAGTGTGTTGTGAATGATATACTGTATATTTTTGATTTTATGAGTAAAATCCAAAGAGCAGACAATGTATTTCTGTTTACTTCATTATTGAATAATAGATCTAATTAGATCTTTATTGCTTCATGGATGATGTTTATAATACTATGACGGGAGAGGCAGGAATCTTTCCTCCAAATAGACTATAATAAGTTCCTAATGGTTGAGTAGATTCTATTATGAATGTAGTCCAACTAAGAAAGTTTTTTTTTTCTTAAAAAGAAAACCCGTTATTTCCGCGTTCCATGTTATAACTGAATTCCTTATCTTTTATAACAGATTATTCGTTTCCTCATTACTACAAGGCACGCAGTTCTTTTTTTTTTTTTCTTTTTTGCTTGCGACTAATTTGTCCCAGTCAGTAGTGAAATAATCCGCTATATGAGATTATTCAGTAGAAAAGAAGCGCTTAATTCCTAATTATAGTAAGATGGCCGTGGAATAACAATTACGAGGTAATAGAGACATGAGAAGGTCTGTAATCTGGCAAATGTGCCTGAAGCCTGTATGCTTGTACAGCCCTCACAGAACTAGCAGGCCAGTGAAAAAGAAAACAATTGTCTCCCTTCAACACACATCCAATGCCCTCTCCTATATTTAAACGCAATAAATTCATTTGAAATTAATTATTTCATTCCCAATAGCGAAACAACACTAACTGCATATAGTCAATACTATACTAACTATAGTTAGTTAATGTAGTATTAAATTATAGAATTAGTTGAAATATAAATTATTAGTATTAAAATATAAAATATAATATGGTATTAGTTATATAATTAATGACTGGTCTCCTAATCTCTTTAAAATAGTGTCTAGTTTATACTTCCGAATCAGATAGTCCAGCGGTCAAGTAACAATAACCTATACTGAATGATATATATATATAGTTCCCGATAAACTTTAGTTTTTGTTTCTATTCCACAGTCGATACTTTTATCTATATATATATATATATATATATATATATATATATATATATATATACATATATATTTATCATGTTACTTGCCGTTGCGTCTACAACGTCCTTGGTCTCCCATTCTCTTTTCTCCTGAAGACGGATTACCCGATAATTTGAGTCTGTAAGTGTGTTTCCCTACTTTGTGTGTTGCTCTTTGTTAATCTCGAACTCGTATATATATATATATATATATATATATATATATACAAGATATATATATATATATATATATACAAGATATATATATATATATATATATATATATATACAAGATTTCACATAAACACGGTTTAAAGATTTGTTACGGTAAAAAGATCTTAGTCTGTTTTTCCCATTTCATATTGTGGTTTAATCATAGATATACAGTATTGTTGTTGTTTTACACTTGTAATCTTTTAAATAAAGCTTTTACATTAATATCATGACGCTGTTTGACAGAAATGCGCCTAATATGCCTGGCTAGTGGTAGTAGCAGTTATTGTTGTTGGTGTTTGTGGTGATGATAGTGTTGTTGGTGTAGTTCGTGTTGTAATGTTGTTATTGGTGGTTTTTTTAATGGCTTTGTTCGTGTTGTTGCTAGAGTCGTTGGTGTTGTTGTTGGTGTTTGTGGTGATGATGATTTTGTTTGTGTAATCTGTTTTGTAGTGTTGTTGGTGGTGGTGTTTTATAGGATGTGTTCATGTTGTTGGTAGTGTCGTTGGTATTGTTGTTGGTTTTATTATTGTTATAGTTGGTGTTATTATTGTAGTAGTCTGATGTTGGTGTAGTTCATGTTGATGATGTTGTTGCTGTTGGTTTTGTTGTTGTGTTATTGCTGCTGCTGTTTATTTTTGATTTTGTAGTTGCTATGTAGTAGATATAGTTGTTGTTGTTGGTGGTGGTGTTGTGTTGTTATTGTGTGATGCCGCTGTTGTAGTATCTTGTTGTTTTTGTTTTTGCTTCTTGTTGTTGTATATATGCAGTTGTTGTTGTTAGAGGTGGTGGTGTATGTTGTTATTTCTGTTATCGTTTTGATCAAGTATTCATTATTTTAAAACACACCACTATCCGCTACGAATAAAAATTCCTGACTGGAAACACTTGTTGAATGAAAACAAATTACATTTGCATATATTGTCAATGTATCCTTTACCGGCTGAGCATAAGCAATTATATATATTAAAATAATACTTAATTTTGACAAAATAAATATCAGGTTTACCGGTGACAATTCGTTTAATCTTAAAAGTTGTCCTATCCGAGGTGCAGGTAAGCAAATAAGAGTGAAAACAAACATAAACAAGTAATATATTCTCAATTAGGAGAAGTGGTAGTAAACAAATAGTTAAATCGTTTTATATATATATATATATATAATATATATATATATATATATATATATATATATGGAAGTTATGAGGGAAATGAAATTAATTCTGAGCAAATGGATGAAATCCGTGGAGCACAGCTAAAAGGCAAGCTCGTTTATTTCTCTCTCATTCGGGCAGACTGCTTCATGAAATTCCCTATTAATATTCCCTTTGATCAACATGGATCAATTCTGTTTTGCATTAATCTCAACCTCTAATCAATTTTTCGTCAAATGATCAAAATGTTCTATTCTATTAAAATCATCAAATCGTTCGATTCTTTTTAACTAGAGAAATTTAATTAACAAGATTATATTTATATTCCATTTTGTGTGGTTATTTTAAAGAATTTGATTAGTTAATCTACAAGCTAAGGGAATTTGAAAGGTCAGGACTGGTAAATCTTGTGTTCTATACTCGCTCTGATCCTCGATTTATTTAAGTAGGAATAGGAAAAATCTGAGTATGTCCCATCGGGGAGGACGTATACTCGTAGCTGTCAGTCCAAGCCAGTACGATACCGCGTACTCGTTAAAGACTGCTACTCTAAATACACTTGATTTAGGAGTCTTAAATATAATATTCAAGACTGCTAATGAAAAATATTCATTGTGTGGCATCACAAAAGGCTAATGATCAGTCAATGTGTCTTCTCTTGTGAAACTGCCACTACAGCCTAACCTAACCTATACATGTTCGAATTTATCAACATCAATGTATATATTTTGTCTACTATTCTATTTCCTATTTATATGAAACACATCGTTTTCATTTCATCAGGTTAATTTTTATTATTATATCAATACAACTGTCAAGCTTTCGACCAAGGATTGAACTTCTTCTGTGATGTAATAATAACTGCATGAATATCGTTATTGCAATGCAGGTTAGTAAGAATAATTTATTATATGAATACAACTTCCAAGCTTTCGACCAAGGATTGAACTTTTTCAGGGATGTTATAATAACTGCATGAATATTGTTGTTACAATGCAGGCTAGTAAGAATCATATTATTATACAAATCCGTCTTACCTAGTGGATAGTTGTCCTAGTCGGTTTTGCACCTTGTGCATCTTCCAATAAAACTTGATGCTTGAAGTGCAAAACCGGTCGGACAACTGCAGCAGCTATTCACGATTCCAGACCGATTTATATGATAATATGATAAATAATAACATTTAAATATTCTCTAGAGAAGTACTTTTACACTTTTTTAAATTGATTAATAGAAAGTAGGGTTTCTTATGACATCAAATTTACAATAAATATAAACTTTTAAATCCGTTCTAACGATATTTTCTACAAATAATATATATATGTAAATTTATATAATTAAATTTATAACCACAAAAACTATGTAATCCTACAAGTTATAATATCGCAACAATAAATTTACAATAGTACTATGTAGTTCTTAAAAAAAAATACAAATTATTATTTATAACCCTGAAGAAGACTAACTCTTGGTTTGAAACTCCAATGTTTGTGTCAAAAAATAATGAAAACAATTGATGAAGTAATAAAATATGTCTTATTTTAATCGGTATATATTTTGATTCTTTGGCTAAAAGAAAGTTCGTTTTTCCTAGCTTTATAACAGGCTAGCTGATCTACCCGGTACTGTCAGGGTGGGTAGATTATGCCACGGTGTTTTGGTTATGAGTAAGAGATACCAAAAAAGGACCTTGATCACAATCAAAATACCGTAGTTAGTTCCTCCGAAAAAAGTTATATTAGATCCATATATTTCTTTGTATCTAAATGTCTCCAGTTTTATTTCTATAGCGGACAGATAGACAAACGTTGTATTTTATATACATAGATTGCCTATGTGCGGTAGAGCCTAAAAAGGGATAGATTTTTTTTAAATATTTTTTAGTTTTTCTATAAATATGGTGTATATACCCACATTTATATGGTGTATATACCCATATTTATATGGGTATACGTCATGTGTAGATGTTATGCTATAAATAGTAAAATTTTGTTATTTGAAAAAAACTACTGTTGTTAGTTCCCACGAAAAAAGTTATATAAGATCCATATGTTTCTTTCACTCTAAATGTCTCCAGTTTTATTTCTATTAGGCACAGACAGACAGACTGTATTTTATATATAAACATGGTTTATATATATTATTAAGGAAGGTGAGGGGTTTTGGAGTGCCCTAACACGTAGTTTGTCTGTTGTTAGTGTTGCTTGTGGGGTCAGTTAAGTCCAGTAGCAACGTGCTCGCATCTGGAGTATCTTTTTAGTAATTATTATTTTATTAATTTGGTAATAACAGTAATTTTTCTATTGCAAAGAAAGTTTACATTGATAGCTTGTGATTCAATAATGATAGTATGAGTAAATGTATAATTGGTTTGTAAAGCCAAATCAATTGAAAGTTTACATTGATAGCTTGTGTTTCAATAATGATAGTATGAGTAAATGTATAATTGGTTTGTATAATTGGTTTGTATAGCCAAATCAATTGAAAGTTTACATTGATAGCTTGTGTTTCAACTAACTGATAGTATGAGTAAATGTATAATTGGTTTGTATAGCTAAATCAATTGAAAGTTTACATTGATAGCTTGTGTTTCAATAATGATAGTATGAGTAAATGTATAATTAGTTTGTATAGCCAAATCAATTGAAAGTTTACATTGATAGCTTGTGTTTCAATAATGATAGTATGAGTAAATGTATAATTGGTTTGTATAATTGTTTGTATAGCCAAATCAATTGAAAGTTTACATTGATAGCTTGTTACTTTACTATAAGTAAAGTATAGTGATCATGAAAAAATTCGATCTCGAGATTTTGACGGAATTACATGTTTTGAGGTCCCAGAAGTCGTTTTATGACGTTTATACGATGATGTCTGTGTGTGTGTGTGGGGTGGGTGGGTGGGTGGGTGGGTGGGTGGGTGGGTGGGTGGGTGGGTGGGTGAGTGTGTTAGCATTGCTTGTTACCACGCTACGGTCCAGAATCTTTGATGGATCAAGTTGATATTTTACACAAAAATGGGCCCCATTTAGACGAAGATCCCTATTGTTTGGGAAGAATTATGCATGATGGGAAAGTTACTTTTTTTGCCAAAAACCGTTTTTTTTAAAACATTTATTTCTCCTAAACTGATAACCCTAGAGTTTTGAAATTTTGACATTATCGTTGAAGTTACAAATGCAACAAACGAAAAATATATTCAGAATTTTAAAGACAACAGGAAATTTTTTTTTTCAATAAAATGTAAAAATTTTGACTTATAATTCAATCTCAAACCTTGTGAGAGCGATACAAGCCATACTGTTTGACGGACAAGAATGAAACTATGCCTACAAATAGAACATTATATGCAAATGAGTTGAGATATTTTTTTTTGAAATTACTTTCGCTAAAGGGGCGTTACAGTACGATTTGTGTTTTCAGAAAATGATTTTTTGACGCTAAACGGCTCGTTAAAAAATAATGAAAATTTGACCGAAAATGGAACAAAAAATTAGCAATTCACAAAAAAAAATTCATGAAGTTTCAATACGGGAAAGAGCAATAACGATATAAAAACTGTTTGTTTATTCTAGACTAAGAGATCACCTGCTATACTTGTCGAATTTTTTGTATTTTTTTACATTGTTTACATTGACTTAGAAATTTTTTGAGCGAATCCACTGAGATAAAATTGATGTTTCTAATGAAAAAATGAAAATATGTTATTGACTTATAAGAGATGTAAGAGGAATAATATTGTGCAGGTAAATGATAACACTCATTAAAAAAAATTCGTATATATGTTATTTGACAAAGGGGAAGGAAAATGATCTTATTAAATACTAAGAAGCCATAAAATTCCCAGTATAATAATTCTGTTAAAAACCAAAAATGTAAAAGAGAAGTCAAATTTGATATCTTTCGTTTAGAGATTAATAACTGTAATTATCGTACATCTTTATTTAACAAATCACCTTAAAACAACATTTTCTTCGCTATTTAAGATGTTTTTCAGAGAAAAAAAGGGTATGTTACTGTTTCAAATTTGAAAATTTTACATTAATATTCAATGTAGAAGGATGTCAAGTAAACGATGTAAGAAATCTACTGGCTATTTGAACAATAGCAGTGTTCTCTTGTAGGATACTATTTCGTTTCAAGAAATGTTCACTTTGGTTTTTCAAAAATGTTATTACTGCTGTAGTTATACTAATGAAATTATTTGCAAATAATAAATTATTTGTGATGTACAAAAATAAGCTTATAAATTGATATGTCCTTCAATCACTATCTGTACTAACTCACGAATGCAATGCTAATAATTATATCCCATTTAGATGTTTGCGTTATGTTTAAATGAGACGTTATGTTTTATATACTCAAGAAATTTGACATTGAGTTACTTATAGTAAAGTAGAGTGTAGGCCACTCCAGATTTTGTTTCAATAATGATACTATGAGTAAATGTATAATTGGTTTGTATAATTGGTTTGTATAGCCAAATCAATTGAAAGTTTATATTGATAGCTTGTGTTTCAATAATGATAGTATGAGTAAATGTATAATTGGTTTGTATAATTGTTTGTATAGCCAAATCAATTGAAAGTTTACATTGATAGCTTGTGTTTCAATAATGATACTATGAGTAAATGTATAATTGGTTTGTATAATTGTTTGTATAGCCAAATCAATTGAAAGTTTACATTGATAGCTTGTGTTTCAATAATGATACTATGAGTAAATGTATAATTGGTTTGTATAGCCAAATCAATTGAAAGTTTGTATTCTAAATATTTTTTTTTGCAATAGACAAATACCAAGGTAAAAAATAATCTATATTTTTATAAATAACGTAACTTATTTTTTTCCCTTATTATAAGTAATGGTTTATTGATGTAGCCCTGAAGATGTCTACAAATATAGTCGAAACGTTGACTTAAAGGTGTTTGAGAAGTGTTTGACGCTGGTTCAGACTCGATGAAGATAAATATGTAATTAGTCGTTTATGATGAACTTAATTAAAGTTAATTTGATAAATGATAAGTTCTGTTTATAAGAAGGGGCTATACAATACATGTAATATATATATATATATATATATATATATATATCCACTTAAAATTCGAAAAAACGATCCAAATCAGTTCACAAACGAAGAAAAGCAACACACAGAGAAAGAGACACACTTACAAACTCAAATTTTCGGATGATCCGTCTTCAGGAGAAAAGAGAGAAAGGGCGACCAAGCACGCCGGAAACACAACGGCAGGAAACCGTCCCGGCAACCGACCGTGCTGCCACGCGCGCCCGGTTCAGGAAGTAATGAAGTAGAGACGATCAGAAGAAAATTAATATTAAAATTAAAATTAAGAATTAAGAAAAGCAGTTCTGGTTGATTGAAGGTAAAATAAACAGCAGGAAGATAAATGAAGTATAAAAAGGAATACCGTGAAAAATACCTAAAAGCATGAAAAAGGAGGATAACAGAGTTGGTAAGGCGATGAGAAACAAATGAAAATACAAGGATAAGAACAATTAAAAATAAAAGTAATAATATAAAATAAATAAATAATTAAAGCAATTTAAAAAATAGGAATAAAAATAAATAAAATAAAATAAAATAAGTTAGATAAAATAAAAAAAATAAATAAATATTAAATAAATATATATATATATAAATAAAATAAAGATAAAATATATTTATCGCTTAAGGTTTAATCCGGGTTTGGAACGTGCCTTGAGCAAGCAAATATGTGCCTCCTCGGATGCTCTGAGGGTTACAGTATAGTCATCAGGAGGAATCTGTCGCAGGATCTGTACTCTGAAGCATTCATTAAAGGTGAGACCGTGGGAGTTAGCGTGGATGGCAACAGGTAAATTTTGGTTGTTGCTAACGGATGCTCTATGACCGTTCATACGGAGGCTGAGCATGTTAGATGATAAGCCTACGTAGAACGCATCACAGCGGGTACACTCCAGTTGGTATACACAGTATATATATATATATATATATATATATATATATATATATATATATGATCAAACCACAATAAGAAATGGGAAAACAAGACTAAGATCTTTCAACCGTAACAAACGGTCTTCGTCAGAGTCAAAAACCCAACTGATGGAAGAAGAAGTAAGTGGTAATTTGCCCTTCTTAGATGTCCTGATCCATAGGTTACCTAATGAGTTACGCTTTAGTATATATATAGAAAACCTATGAATGTACTTGCATATGTTCACTTTTATTCAGTTGGGTTTTTGACTCTGACGAAGACCGCTTGTTATGGTTGAAAGATCTTAGTCTTGTTTTCCCATTTCTTATTGTGGTTTGATCATTGATTGTTATTTGACGTGTTTATATGAAATCTTTATATATATATATATATATGGTAATGCATTACAAAGCTAATACGACTATTGGAAGATGATCTGAAATACTACAGTTTATAGCGATAGCTGAGTGGCTATTCGAATGTGAAAAGGATCTAAAGTGTTCTAGAGATGTTGCCCAAGAGTAATGGTTTTGGAGCGAAAGCCGGATCAGGAGTAAAACATCCAGCCCACTCCAGAGATAATGACAGACGAATGCCGCATTCCTGCATCCTAATCAGATGCCTTCCTTTTTCTTTCCTTCCCTCAAGTGTGCACATAGATCGAGATTTGTAGAAATCAATATTTTATAAACCAATTTAGCCTGATATATAAGTTTTGTTCCAAAAAGGAGTTATGTTTTCCATTAAAGGCTCGTCCAATAACCTTTATTATATAAATCGAATATATATCGGGTTTAAATAAAGATAAGCAGAAGTTATGTTACACTTTAAGGATTTATATTTTGTGCTTCCAATTGTTTATTTTAAATGGGACTTATATTTTATAGCATGTGTGTCTTTAACAGTGTTGTAGTAACAAACCTATCATTACAGAATAAATGTGCCCACCTTATAGCTAGGGCTTCATGGTACGCCCAAAATGTTGATGTTCAACATGATTTGAGTTTGGAATCTATCTATTCCTACATTACTCGACTTGCCAATAATGAAGACAAAAAACTTTCCACCCATCCAAATCTTGTTCGGGAACTAAATCCTCTCTCAACCCATCCTAATCCCACGATCCTCAAAGTTTCCTACTTAAACTGAAAATGATGACCACATGACTCCAAAAGTATACAGTACCTCAGAGAATGCAAAGGCTGAAGACCAAACGACCACGAAGACGACACATTCCCTTACTGACTGACTCACCCATTCTTGAAAATGTTTACTGACCTAACAAAAACAGCAGGATGCGAATCTAGCAGTAGTGGGCCTCTGGTTCGGAACTGCTATTTACGACATGCACTGTTGTGCATGGTAATATTCGTTGGTCGTTGAAACCTATGCACTTGTACCCGACACGGAAACAATAATAGGAACGCAAATAACAATGCCATCAAGAACAGCTTTATGTTAAATATAATTAAATATATAACATTGATTTTATAACATGAATTACTATAACAGTGATATAGTAACACTATTAACAACAATAGCTTATGTGGCAAATATAAAATAGGAAATTTTATAACATGAGTAAATATCAAAGATGTTATAGTAACGAAGCATGACACCAATAACCGCCACGAAAACAGAAATAGAAATGCCAATAATAATTTCATTAACAATAGATTTTATGTGAAACATAAATAGGAGATCTTTTTAGTTACTACAACAGTGTTGTAGTTATGAAGACTTTTAACAACCACAGAAAAATTCAATAAAACTAATAGCAAATTTATGTTGTGAAATGGTATCTTTATTTGTAACCATTTAAAATGTGTTACGCCTCCATTTTTAATAAAATGTGAATAATATTTATATAGTATATAATAGTTCTATTAAAATGATTAAAAAATTAACAAATAATAAATAACCAATGGAAATTTTTAATTATGTATTGACAAATTGAATCTGAAAAACTAACAAGTTATTTTCTAGATAATACCAAAAGTTTTTTCTGTCTTCTTATTAACAGTTTCATTGTCAATGTATCTAGTGGAACAGTATCCCCTTCGAATGAATTTAATAAACCTATTATTGTTGAAGCAAAACTGACTTTGTTGACCAATCAAATAAACAATTTTGTGTTAAAAGTCACGACGAAGTATCAGTTGGGTTGGATATTTGAACAGTATATTTAGATTATATTTTTAGTGAAAACTTGAGTGATACATAATTTGTCAAAAAAAAAATTGAATTATTTTTTAATAAGTGGTCAAAGTAAATTGGAAAAAATTTCAAATGTGCAGTTTTTTTTCATCTCAGTTGAGTGTTAAGTACCGTAATGGCATATAGCAATTTCATTGACGAAAGAATTTTTATTTTGGAAAACAGTTTTGGAGTATGTCGTCTTTGGGCAGCTATTTCTGTGAAGATACAGTAACCGGGGAGACGTCCCTCACGATGCTACGTGATTTTACACTATCAGTGAAGAAGGTAAACGCTTTGAACATTTAATTTGATATAGTGACTACATTACAGGCTAGGTTAGGTTACAGTGGCAGTTCCACAAGGGACACACTTAGGCCGAGCATTGGCCCTTTGTGATACCACCCAATGAAGATTGATTCTACAGTGGGAGTCCTAAATTTTGCCTAACTCAAGTGTATTTAGAGTAGGGATCTTTAACGAGTACCTGACATCGTACAGGCTCGGGACCGACAGTTTAACGTCCTTCTCCGAGAGACGACACGCTCAGATTTATTCACCTCGCGCGTGAATAAATCGAGGGCCAGGTGGGGATCGAACCCCGGTCCTATCAGATCAGAGGCGAACACGTAACCACTGAGCTAGCCTGACCCCGACTACATTACAACTGTTCAAATCGATTAAAAATGGTGTTATGGTGTGATAAATGAATTCCTCTTGGCTATA
>JAPFBL010000739.1:110000-221826 GCA_026182355.1 Hermatobates lingyangjiaoensis
AAGTCTTCACACAAAAATGAAGTTTTATTTAACAGCAACAACGCGTTGTTCGAAACGCGTTGTTGCTGTTAAATAAAACTTCATTTTTGTGTGGAGACTTTTGGTTGTTTATCCATTTTACCTCAGAATGTCTTATATAAGTCTTCCATTTCATTAGTAACATGTAAACCAGTTCACCAAATGATTTATTTTTATATTCATAACAAAATCCGACGTTTCGGTCTACATTTATTAAATGTATATATGATATTTCGGTCTATATATATATATCGCTATATATATATATATATAAACTAGAATTTAAAAAGAACACATAGAAAAGAAACCACTGAACTCACTACTATATTTCGATGTCCTCGTCTTCAGGAAAAGAAGTGAATCGCTCCAAAGGCTGATAACGACTGACTTGGCGTTCGAACTGAAGCACTCAAACAGTGTAGCCAACTTTCGGAGGAAAAGTAGACAGGGAAGATAAAGAGATAAAAGCCAAATAAAAATTAAAAAATGAAAACATTTAATAAAATAAAATTAAAAGCTGATAACAACTAAAAAAAAAAAAATCAACGATTGAGGTTAAGCCCAGGAGCCGATCTACCGCCCAGAAGAATAATAAGTGCTTCTTCTGAAGCTCTCAGAGTAACTTTCGAATTAGTCTGATCAATCTGCCTCAGGACCTGTACACGGAAACAGTCATTAAAACTGAGTCCGTGAGAACTGGCATGAGTAGCAACGGGAAGATCGCTGCGTTTGCCAACGGAGCAAACTGTTGGCATATTATATATATATGTATATATATATTATATACTGTTATATATATATATATATACCAATAACTCGAAGGAGTCTCTATGTGAATAAGTTGGGAGTACAGTATCAATGCATATTAATCAAGAGGGACTGTGCAAACTGTACTCCTATTGACATGACGACAAAGGCTACTTTGCCTGGAACACACACACACACACACACACACATATATTATATATATATATATATATGAAATTAAACCACAAGGAAAAAAAAGAATACAATAGAAAAAATGATCTGAGGCCGTTCAATTTGTGTCATCAGAGAGCAAACTAAGTAAGAACTAAGTTCTTACTTAGTTTTTTCTTAGTTTTTACTTTGTTTGCTCTCACATAAATTGAAAGGTCTCAGAGCATTTTTGATAATGTACTTTTTTTCCTTGTGGTTTAATTTCATTTATTCCATCATGTGTTTAATTACTGTGATTTTTCCGCATATATATATATATATATATATATATATATATAAAATATTGTGACACATAGAAAGAAACGTAACAATAAGAATAACTATTGAAAAGGACTCACTTTTCAATATTTCGACCGTTATGGCTGTCGTCTTAGGAAGAAGAAGTGAATTGACTGGGGGAGGACAGTAAGCTGAATAACTCTCTCGTTTGAGGGCTAAAGCAGTGTTGCCGAAAAGCATAAAATAAAGAAAAAAACCAAGGAGTCGTAATTGAATGAAATTTAAAGAAGAATAAAAGCTAAGAAAGCAGAATGTATAAAAAAGTATTTAAAAAATCTGGAGTGGCCTACACTCAACTTTACTATAAGTAACTTAATATCAAATTTCTTGAGTATATAACACATAACGTCTCATTTAAGCATAATGTAAACATCTAAATGGGATGTGATTATTAGTTTTTCATTCCTGAGGTAGTACTGATAGTGATTGAAGGATATATCAATATATAACCTTATTTTTGTACATCACATAGCTGATGCAAATAATTTCATTAGTATAACTACAGCAGTAATAACATTTTTGAAAAACCAAAGTGAACATTTCTTGAAACGAAAATTCTCCTACAAGAGAACATTGCTTTTGTTCAAAAAGCCAGTGGATTTCTTACATCGTTTACTTGACATTGATTATTAAAGTAAAATTTTCAAATTTAAAACAGGAAAATACCCTTTTTTTCTCTGAAAAACATCATAAACAGCGAAGAAAATGTTGTTTTAAGGTGATTTATAATTAAAGATGTACGATAATTCATTTATTAATCTCTAAACGAAAGATTTCAATTTTGAATTATCTTTTACATTTTTGGTTTTTTACAAAATTATTATAATGGGAATTTTATGGCTTCTCAGTATTTAATAAGATCATTTTACTTCCCCTTTGTCAAATAACATATATACGATTTTTTTCTGAGTGAGTGTTATCATTTTCCTGCACATATTATTCCTCTTACATCTCATATAAGTCAATAAACATTTTAAATTGTTCCTTTATAAATATCAATTTTATATCAGTGGATTTGCTCAAAAAATTTCTAAGTCAATGTAAACAATGTAAAAAAATATAAAAAATTCGACAAGTATAGCAGGTGATCTCTTAGTCTAGGATAAACAAAGGGTTTTTATAGCGTTATTGCTCTTTCCCATAATTGAAACTTCATGATTTTTTTTTTTATGAATTGCTAATTTTTTGTTCCATTTTCGGTCAAATTTTCATTATTATTAAATGAGCCGTTTAGCGTCAAAAAAAAATTTTCTGAAGACAGAAATCGTACTCTAACGCCCCATTAGCGAATGTAATTTTAAAAAAAAATATCTCAACTCATTCTACACATAATGTTCATTTATAGGCATAGTTTCATTCTTGTCCGTCAAACAGTATGGCTTGTATCGCTCTCACAAGGTTTGAGATTGTCAAAATTTGTACATTTTATTGAACAAAAAATATTTCCTGTTGATTTAAAATTCTGAGTATATTTTTCCTTTGTTGCATTTGTAACCTCAAAGATAATGTCAAAATTTCAAAACTCTAGGGTTATCAGTTTAGGAGAAATAAATGTTTAAAAAAAAACGGTTTTTGGCAAAAAAAGTGACTTTCCCATCATGCATAATTCTTCCTAAACAATAGGGATCTTCGTCTTTATGGGGCCCATTTTTGTGTAAAATATCAACTTAATCCATCAAAGATTCTGGACCGTAGCGTGGTAACAAGCAATGCTAACACACGCACCCACCCACGCACCCACCCACCCACCCACGCACCCACCCACCCACCTACCCACCCACCCACAAACACACAGACATCAACGTAAAAACGGCATAAAACGACTTCTGGGACCTCAAAACATGTAATTCCGTCAAAATCTCGAGATCGAATTTTTTTACGATCACTATACTTTACTTATAGTAAAGTAAAAATTAAACATTTGAATTTAAAAAAGTGTAAGATGATAAAATATAATAATATTTTTGTTATTATTATTGTTTAATATGAATTGTTTTCTTTTCGCTAGAGGGGGGCGCAACAACAAATAATTGAGAAGCACTGAGTTATTGTTAGTTTCTATATCCTGATTTATCGCTTTTCACAGTGATAAACATAATTTATCCCTTTCATATCAATGAGGGCTTTTTAGATTGATGTTTTCAGTTTAGAAGTCTGCAATAATATATGATTGACGGTCCTTAGGTGGTTGAAGAACTTGTAGCTTCCTCAAGCAGGGGTTGTTAACCTTTGGATGATTCCAGACCTCCAATCAATTAGCCAATAGGGTGCACCCACCCCCCTTTACTTGACTGTTGAAATAATTATTACCAATTCCTTTATTTGACAGTATGTCTTTCAAAATATGTCAATACTTTGAATATCCTGTCCATTAGATATGGACTGCAAGGAATAAAACATGAGGAAATCATAGCCAATGATAATTTTTTTACATTTCTAGCGAAAGAAAAATTAATATTACTGTCCATTTTCAGCAGATTTTTACGTTCATTTCAGAATTTCAAATTTTAATTACGTCAAGCACTACTAGAGTACACCAACATAAGCATAACTACAAAAAATAACCTGTGAACAATTATGAATACAAAATAGAAGAAGATAACGAGTGATACTAAAAAAATACCAGAGATCGAGTGCCATAGTCCCATCATTTGGGTCCCATACTCCCAGGGGGTATAGACACCTCCGGTTAAGAACCCCTACTCTAAAGTATTCGGTGTTATTCGACTCGTTTTCCAGGCATCGTACATCTAGGTGAGACATTTTCGGATAAGTTTAGGTTGAAGCCTGCTGATGATTAGGTGATGTGGTAATGTGTGCTGAAGATAAACAACTACCCCTCCACCATACCCTCCCACCAATAATATCTAGCCAACTACAACAGGGCCTCCGTTTTCATCAACTTTGCTTTCATACATGACAATTTTAAATAAATGAGGGAAAAAACTTGCCTATACCTTGTTTGATTTATAGATATGTATCTCAAACTTTCGGTCACACCATGGAACGAAGCAAACCAGATTCTTGTTTTTTTTTTTTTTTTAACTGACTTTAGCTACATTGGCCTTACCCAGAACTTCCCGCCATATACATCTGTCCGGTTTGGACCGTTTTAATATTTTGATTTATATATATATATATATATATTTTATTAAAGTAGACGGCAGCTTCCGCATTTACGACTTTTTTGCTCGTTTTTTCTAGTTTTCTTACTAGTTTTTTTCTGGTAGGGAGTGATTTCATGGAGGAGTTGTCCCAGAGACATCAAAGAAATAATTTTGTAGCTAAATCAATAATATTATATTTTTATACTTACAAGCTTTCGATTTTCTCGGAAATCATCTTCAGGTATATAGATCAATATCTAACAGATTAAATTCACACAATAACAATTTTTCCAAAGGTTAAACAGACATTAAAAGGAATAAAATTTAGAGATTATTAGATTATTATTTAGAGATATTAACAATCTGTTAGATATTGATCTATATACCTGAAGATGATTTCCGAGAAAATCGAAAGCTTGTAAGTATAAATATATATATATTATAGATACATTATAACTTTTATGCTACTCCTTTGCTTTTACTTTGTTTGCTCTTAAAAGGCCTCAGTTTCCTATTACTACTGTTTTCTTTTTTCCTTGTGGTTTAATACTTCTTATATTATAGATATAGTTAAAGGGAAAAATGAATCTCATTTGTTTAATTGTTCATGGTAAAATATAATGCTTCAGTCGTAATAAGCACTGTTAAGTTTACTATGAATTGAATGAGGAAATGCTCGTGTTTCCCTGATGATGAGCACGTCACCAGCTGAGTTCCGGAAACATCAGCTGGCAGCTGTAAGCAGATGAGTGCTCCCCTATTTCAACGCCATCTGTTGATCTCATTCCAGTTTAAATTACAGAAGGAGAGGCGGCCGCCCTCACAGCAAACCCTTGTGGTATTCCACAGGTTCTTACAGTGATTATCACAGCAGACATATATTCGGATGCTTCTATTAATTAAATTGTTATCTTAATATTTATAATTATGAGCTGTGATAAAAAAATAATAACATTTCTTGAATTTCGTGCACTTCATACTCGCGAACTTGAAGAAATTGTTTGTTGTTGTTCACAGTTTTGTCTATATAGCATGTATTGGTTTGATGTGAGTGGCATAAAGGTTTGCGTACTCGGCAATTGTTTGCTGTTGAAAAAATAATTTGTGGAATTAACATATAACTTATATACATACACAGTGAACCCTCACTTTTCGCGGATCATGGGGACCGAAGACACCCGCGAAAAGGAAAATCCGCGAATAAGGGACGCGCCTTTATTAAAAAGCCTCTAAAGCTCAAACAACCACCTTTCCAACAGAAAGAGAATCCTGACCTTACTGAATACTGTACTGTAATGTAAATTAAAATGAAAAACAAAAAGAAAATAATAAGAAATAATTAATAAAAAAAATTACTTCTTTACCGACTATAGAGTGAAACAGAGTGAGAATTATACCCTTAATGTATTGTACAGTAAATAATAATTCTGTTACTCGTGTCATAATTGATTATTTTTTAATATTTTTCATTAATTTTTAGTCTTTATTGAATATTTTTTAATAGCTTTTATTAGCTTTTAATGTAAAACTGTAGAATATATTTTGACCCAGCAAGTCACTGGTTGTTTGATATCTTTCTCGATCGTACAAAAAGAATCCTGTATATTTTCTTCTCTAATACTAACTACTGTCCTTTTTCATTACGAGTTGTATTTTTTTTATTTATTACTGCAATTACAATTGAATATTTTTTTTACATTTTTTAATTTTTTATTGAACATTTCAGGACCCCGCGAAACACTGAACCCGCGAAAACTGAACCGCGAACTAGCGAGGGATTTCTGTAAGTATGTTTCTAACATTTTTTTGCCTTTTTAGTTGTCATTTTAATATACGAGGTGAGATCAAAGGTTAAGGACGACTAGTCAAGTTTAAGATGGTGAGACACGTGTGCACGTGCTTGGTGATTTTTACTTGTTGAAATATATTTCTAATATGTTTTGATATAAACATATTTCTTTGCTTAAGTTGACTCACAGTACCCCACCTTTACATTTCAAAAGTTTTTAAGCGGTGAATACCATTTTTTAAACCAAAATGAATGAAACTCTGTACAACAATATTTTCAACAAAAAAAAATCGCACGAACACGCGCAAACACGCATATAACCATTATGCCTCTCACATAAGAACACACATAGTGTGAGAGTGAGAACACACATAGTCAAAACTATGAAAAAATGATCCTGATGAGTGACCAACAGAAAAAACAAATTTCTCTAAAACTAATTAGAGTATACAGAACATGCGAAATTAAAAAAGTCACCTCATTTTTTGATAACACTTCGTAATTCATGATTATATTAGCTTTCCATAACAGCATTCTAGAAATGAATTACTAGTTACTGCATCAAGCACTGCTTGGATGAAAATGTTTCGTAACTTTGAATGTTAAATCAATCAAACCACACAGACGAAATGTACTGATTATAGACGTGAAGTCTTATCGAGGATCTTCTAGTTCTCGACGCGTAATTCAAGACGCTACTTGATACTTTTTAGTTCTTATCCTGTAATCATATATGTGTACCATACATAGTTCCTGATGTCTTATTTGATGTCTCCAAGGTATTTATTTCGTGAGTGGATCGGTGGCCCGCTAAAGCTATACATCCAATGCTAATTACTCGAGTGAATATTCGATTTCTTTACTGCTTCTATTTTGGGAGTTTTAATATCGTCTAACTTGACAGCATTTGGAGAAGAAATCTTCAACATAAACTTGATGTAGTCAAGGCTTGAGACTATTGTTTAAAATATTCTCTGAGGGATTTTAGATCGACAAAAATCGAAGACCAAGGTGAGAATCAAACCAAGTACTTCATCCTTTTGAAATAAACCATGGTATAAAGCATGCCCGATCGATATTTTGAATTTAGTGCCCTTTAGCCACTTCCCGTGGAACGGGACAGACACATACCCGGAGGTGACTAGCGTCCCGGAAGCGCCCAAGATGGACCTCGCGGATGCCCGCATCCACTACAAACATCACAGATTAAGACTAAACATGCCGCAGCAGCCCCAAAACACAGCCAACTAAAACAAGTTAGTAAGTTTCCTCACCAACCTATTGTCAACATTTCTATTGTATTTTCTCATTTGTAACTTTTTACACTTTTTATGTAAGTTTGAATTTTGAATGGTTGTATTATTTCTTATACAAGGACTATAAAAAAAGGTTTTAAATAGAAGCTAAAACGTTGTCAATGAGAATTTAATTGGAACCTCACGAACTTACCGAGTACTGATAAAATTTTATTTTATTTATATTATATATATATATATATATATATATAATATATATATACTAAATAAACACAATAAACACGTGATGAAAACTAATGAAAGTATAAGCCACAAGGAAAAAGTAAAAAAGACACAGAAAATGCCTTGGAGTACATTTTCTGTGTCTTTTTTACTTTTTCCAAGTATATATATATATATATATATATACACTTTTTTTCGTTGGAAATACGATCCAAAACGGACAAATATAGTTCAATATAAACAAAGAAACATAGAGAAATCAGAAGAACACACTTACAGTCTCTAATTTTTGGTTTGAACCGTCTTCAGGAGAGATAAGACAGGGAAACCAAGCGCACTGGATCAGAGACGGTTGGAGGCCAACAGTGTTGCCGCATGCGCGCCCGTTCACAAAAAATAAGGTAGACAGGAATCAATTTATAATTAATTTATAATTTATAATTACATTAAATTAATGGAATATGAAAACAATAAATATATATATAAAAAAAAAAAGTATCAATTTCTCTGTATCAATTTCCCTTATTTTTTCAATTTTTTCTTTTTTATATATTTATTGTTTTCATATTCCATTAATTTAATGTAATTATAAATTATAAATTAATTATAAATTGATTCCTGTCTACCTTATTTTTTGTGAACGGGCGCGCATGCGGCAACACTGTTGGTCTCCAACCGTCTCTGATCCTGCTTGGTTTCCCTCTCTTATCTCTCCTGAAGACGGTTCAAACCGAAAATTAGAGACTGTAAGTGTGTTCTTCTGATTTCTCTATGTTTCTTTGTTTATATTGAACTATATATATATATATATATATATATATATATATATATATATATATATATATACTTAGAATAAACTGTGACACATGGACAGGAACATAACAAAGACTCACTTTTCAATATTTCGACCGTAATAGCGGTCGTCCTCAGGAGAAGAAGTGAATTAATATATATATTTATAAAAGTGATTTATATGTATATATTTATATATAATCAAACCACAGTATGAAATGAGAGAAAAAGACTAAGGTCTTTCAACCGTAACAAGAGATCTTTGTCAGAGTTAAAAACCCCAACTCATGGGTTTTATGTGTAATCTATTATAGAACTAACTATTTCACGTGTTTATCTGAAATATTGTTTATATATATATATATATATATATACTTTTTTAAAATTATCACAAAATAAAGTTCATAAAAACAAATCAGTCAATTATTTTAGATTCTTTTAGATTCAAGGGTTTTTAAAGCACAAATAAGAAAAAAGAAAATATAAAAATAAGAAAAAAATTGAGCTAAAATAAAAAAATTAAGAGTTTTGACTCCGACAAAGACCGGATGTTGATTTTTATTTCACGTGTTTATTGCGAAAGCTATATGTTTATGGTTTGTCAATAATAGTTACTAGGTATATAAAAAGGGAAATGAATTGTCATTTAGTTTGAATATTGAATGATTGATGATGAGATGGTGGTGATGGAATGAAGAGGTATCCGGGGCAGTGATCCGCGAAGTAGAGTAAACAGGATGATGGTACCTGATATAGAGCGGTGGAGGGACAATGAGCCAGATAATGGGGCCGGAGTCCACAGACCTGTCCTAATCAACTATCAATACACCCCCGCCGCCCCTCGACAATCCCCTCTCCCTCGCACCACCAAAAAACACACAAACAAGCCCTCACAACAACTCCCTCTTGTCTATTCCACCAAATAACGTTTCTTTAATTTCAATTTATTTTTGATTTTTTTTTTTTTTTGTCATTCTTTCATTTGTTTCTTTGACATCTCCCAATATTATTCCATTTCTTGAAAGTAAAACAAGCCTCCCTTTCTTCTCTTATCCCCCTGTCTCATCAAGCCCTGCTTTACGTAAAGTCCTTACATATATATTTATGCACCTAGCGAGTAATGAGATCTATTTTTTCCTGATTGTTTTAATTGATTACTGATGCAACGCCAAAGGAATCAAGGCAAACAAATCACGAGACGTAGCCGAGGGATTAAGGAATTTTAATTCCCGAAGCGTTGCCGAGGAATTGACGATGATTAGGTTGAAGAAGATAACTACGCGAGGGAGTAACAGCTCATAATTCTTGAGGTGTATACAATACTTCATCTCCAGAAAAGGCTATATAATATAATAATAATAATAATTTATAAAGTGTTAATTAATATAAAAACAATTAATAACAACTCTTAAAAATCTTAAATTAAGGTTTACGAAAACTAAATAAGTGTATGGAAACAAAACAGAGTACAATAGTTATCCATACAGCTGACTAAATATCAGGCTGGCCACCCTAACTCTTCCCGATCATATTCCACTTCTTGTTTAAAAATCTATATCAAAATAATAAATAGGTTGGACAACCTGGATTATTTCCCCTTTTTTTTATTACGGGAATTAAATTTCTTACATTATTACACGAAAAGTAGACGTAAAAAGTTACTTTTCGTTCCTTCTGGAGACAAAAGTTTAATTCATGTTTACTTGAAAACCTCACTTCTATAATTCTTTTAATAGACCTCTGAAAATTATCAGTTCTTGAAAATCTCCTTTTAAAACCTCCATCTCTAACAACTTTTATCGCACTTTCGTTTTTTCTAATCCTTAAAAGCTCCTTTTGTACTCGTATATACAGATATTATACAAGAGTGTACAATACACACATGAAACAAAAATCACTACTCTAAGAAGTCAGAAAAAAGACTACGGTCTTTCAACCTTTACAACCAGTCTTCATCAGGGTCAAATCTAAACTGGAAACATTTATGTAGAAACATCCGGTGTGGGGTTAAGAAGGGTGTTTTGAAAGTAGTTTAATATATTATACATAAAAAGAGGTGTTTCTTTAAACAAATAACTGCCTTACTATGATTTTCCCTTCACCCACCTTTACAGCTGGGAATAAGATAAATTATCTTATTAGTCTAGTCCAGTGGTTCTCAACGTGGTTCACATGGACCCCCAGGGGTCCACAGAGGATTACTAGGGGTCCATGAGAAAAGTAGTATTCTGAAGATCCATGACACGTGGTTAGGGCTCTATGTTAAGTTTAAATGAATTTATCAGCAAACAAAAAATAAACTAAAGCGTAGTAAGCTTTGGCCGTACAATATTCACACATAATTAAAATATAAGGCCTAATATCCTCGTCAGTTTGTAAAAATGTTCCAATGTTTTAAAATTTTCTATTGCACTTCTCTTTATGGTACAGAATCAAAATTGATTCTGTTACAATTTATTTCAGGGTACTTTATAAAATGTTAATAAAGAAATATTTTGTTATTGTTTTAAAAACATTTTTTATTTCGGCATGCGTTGTAGATGTAATGAAATTATTTCATAATTAACGATATTCATTTACCTAAAAACAAATATTTATTTATAAATTTGTATAATTATGTTTTTTAAGTATCCGGAGGAGTGGGGGTCCACAAGTAGTTTTTAGGGGATCCACAAGTAGCTTTTAGGGGGTCCAGAAGTAGCTTTTAGGGGGTCCAAAAGCAAACAAAGGTTGAGAACCCCTGAGTCTAGTCGAAGGTTTTGTCCGGTTAACATTGTTGTACCTTTAAATAATGTAAATTTCATTTTCTTAGTTAAAAAATTCTTACTTCTGTAAGTAATATTGTTTTATGTATCTCTGAAATACTTCTACTTGTAATATTCATAAATTTTAACAATCCATTTTCATATTGTCTATATGTTTCATGTTCATATGTGTTTTCTTATTGTCCTTTGTTTGTAGGCCTATGAAAAAGGTTTTAGATAAAACCGAAACGTTGGCAACGAGAGTTTGACTTTTTATCCTAGAAAATTGACCGCATCCCGATTAGACAACACACCTATTCTATCAAACGGTTAATATATTATTGAATCTGGTATATATATATATATACATATATATATATATATATACTGTTCGTTAATATGTATCAATTTCCCTTAATTTTTTTTAATTTTTTCAATTTTTTCTTTTATTTACTTAATTTTTTCTTTTATTTATTTATTGTTTTCATATTCCATTAATGTAATGTAATTATAAATTGATTCCTGTCTACCTTATTTTCTGTGACCGGGCGCGCATGCGGCAACACTGTTGGTCTCCAACCGTCTCTGAACCAGTGCGCTTGGTTTCGCTCTCTTATCTCTCCTGAAGACGGTTCAAACCGAAAATTAGAGACTGTAAGTGTGTTCTTCTGATTTCTCTGTGTTTCTTTGTCTATATTGAACTATATTTGTCCGTTTTGGATCGTATTTCCAACGAAAAAGTATATATATATGACTATTTTTATTACCAGGCATTAAACAACGTAATTTATGGCGCGATTCAAGGTTTCGGTTACATAAAGTAGCTCCCCACCTAGAAATATCTATATACAATGCTGAAGTTATTCGTATATTAACTGAACTCAGGGGACCTATTCCACGTAAATATGAAAATCTCTGAATTGATTTTTTTTTATCATTAGATTTTTTCAAGGAACAAACTTATAGAAGTTCAAAGCCAATTGGACTGTACAAAGGGTGAAATTATTGTTCATTTTTAACCTTGCACCCATTTAAACCATGAGAAAGCTCTATTAGGATCTGACTTACCAACGATATATGATGTCGTTATATGACACGATGTATGAGATATGATGTCTATATATGATGCCGATAGCACAGAATACCCAAAGTTGTTTAACTAAACTCGGTTAAATAAGATGAGTTTTAACTTATTTAACTCATCTTATAAGTTAAATAATTAAGTGATGTTTAAATAAATTCGATGTATTCAACAGTTGTTACTCATGGTAAGAAAAGTTGTTAAAACTAATCAAAAATTTATCGACTGTTTAAACTATTTGTCAGTTTTGCGCCTTCTGTCAACGGTATATGATATATTATATATATATGCTATATGATGTCGATATATGATGTTACCAATAATAAAGTTCAGCATATCTAATGTTGTTTAATTTTGTTGAATTAATAAGACCCTGTATACTAAACCATTGTCACTCACGGTAAAATATAATCAATAAAATTAAACAAAAACGTATCAGTTATATTTTCTGAACTATTTGTCAGTTTTTGTTTCAAAAAGCCTTTGAAGATTTAGTTAGTGTGGGAACCAAAAGAAGACAGAAATATCGATCGTGTGGTAATTTAAAGCGAGCGTTATTCATGGACTGGATCACAACAAGGCCTAGAATTACACGGGGCAAGCGTGTCCGGAGAGCTGGCTCAATCACTCTCTACGTGATGTCTGCCAACGCGTGTCATCGCGCCTTCAAATACGGAAATCACACCCTCGTCTTGTTAGTCACTGCTTTGCGATCAAACCATACCCGTCCCTTGCATTACTCCAACATATATATATATATATATATATATATATATCACAGATTCAATAATATATCGACCGTTTGATAGAATAGGTGTCTTCTTTAATCGGGATTCGGTCAATTTTCTAGGATAAAAAATCAAACTACTGTTGCCAACGTTTCGGTTTTATTTAAAACCTTTTTCATAGGCAGAAGTAAGAATTTTTTAACTAAGAAAATGAAATTTACATTATTTAAAAGAACAACAGTGTTAACCGGATAAATCCTTCGACTAGACTATTCTTACTTCTGCCTATGAAAAAGGTTTTAAATAAAACCAAAACGTTGGCAACGAGAGTTTGATTTTTTATCCTAGAAAATTGACCGAATCCCGATTAGAGAACACAACTATATATATGATCAAACCACAATAAGAAATGGGAAAACAAGACCAAGATCCCTCAACCGTAACAAGCGGTCTTCGTCAGAGTCAAAAACCCAACTGAAACCCATCAAAAACTCAGTTGGGTTTTTGACTCTGACGAAGACCGCTTGTTACGGTTGAGGGATCTTGGTCTTGTTTTCCCATTTCTTATTGTGGTTTGATCATTGATTGTTGTTTCACTTGTTTATGTGAAATCTTTTTAACAACTATTTATATAAATGTAATATTTAATAATAAATGTAAATATTTATATATTTACATATATAAATGGGAAAACAAGACTAAGATCTTTCAACCGTAACAAGCGGTCTTCGTCAGAGTCAGAAATCCAACTAAACGTTTAGTTGGGTTTTTGACTCTGACGAAGACCGCTTGTTACGGTTGAAAGATCTTAGTCTTGTTTTCCCATTTCTTATTGTGGTTTGATCATTAATTGTTGTTTCACGTGTTTATGTGAAATCTTTATATATATATATATATATATATGTGTGTGTGTGTGTGTGTGTGTGTGTGTGTTTGTGTCTGTCTATATGTGTCTCTGTATGACCTGCGTGTATGTGCATGTGTTTATCTATGACCAGTACGTTTGTGTGTGTGTGTGTGTGTGTGTGTGTGTGTGTGTTGTGTGTGTGTGTGTGTGTGTGTGTGTGTGTGTGTGTGTGTGTGTGTGTGTGTGTGTGTGTGTGTGTGTGTGTGTGTGAGTTTGAGTGTATGTGTATTTTTGTGATGCACATACGACTAACCTTGAACTACAAATATACAACTTCTTAACAGATTCATTATTCTTGTATTCTTCATTACTCCTGAAGGTATTGTCAGAATTGACAACTAATTGTGACTGTTTTTCAATCTCTGTATTATTGAGTTTATTGGTTTAATTATAACTGTAAACAAGTATACCTATATATCTTAATTATTCAAAAAGTTGAGTCTTTTAACTCAAAGTAGTTCTGTGTAAATATTTCACAATGGAGAACAATTCTATTTTTTTTTTAATACAAGTGTATTTAAGAACAAAGTGTGAACAATGAATAGAGAAAATAAAAAGGGTATTTTGCTTCATTTTGTTAAAGGGTTTATAAAATACTGTAGTTTGAAGAGGCAAAACAGAGAAAGTGTTATAGTTGAATAAAGGAGAAAGTGTCATAGATTTGGAAGGTTGAATTATGGCAGGAATAATAGATATGACTTGATTTCTTGTAAAATGGGGAAAGTTTTGGGCTGGGAGGGGGTTTAAGGGAAGGGAAGCCATTTAGCTTGTCCAAGGGAGGGTTGGAGGGTAGGGCCTTGCAACTGGCTAAATGTAGGCATCAGAGGGGGTTGATTCTGCCTCTCCTTCAGAGCCGGCTTTAATTAGAGCCAACCGGCTTTAAAATCCAGCAAGTCGACAACTTGATCGTATTTGACTATATCATCGTGTTTTAATTAAATCTAATTAAAACAAGTCCGATTTCTCGCAACATTTTTTTCTTTTTTTTAAAAAAAAAACCTATCAATTCTTTAGTAAAACGGAATTTCTAAAAGCAATATAAACGGTAATAATTGCTTCTCCTTATACAAATATAAAAATTTTTAATTTTTTTTGTCTACCATAAAGACTACTCTGTAGCTACGTTATTAACATAACTAGCACTATTGACTATTTTAAAATGGTCATGATAGCTCACTATATGCGTCTATTGCCTGATGGCAAGCCACTGTCGAAATCACTGATACATGTTTACATTGATTTATAACATGCATGCGAGTTAAGGGGCCAGGCTAGCTAAGTGGTTAACGTACTCAAGTCTGAACTAGTAGATCAGGAGTTCGATACCCACCAGGTCCACGATTTATATTCACGTAGGAAATAAATAAATCCGAGCGCGTCGTCTCTCGGTGAAGACATTAAAAACCGTCGGTCCCGAGCCTGTACGATGTCAGGTACTCGTTAAAAACATCCTCCTACTTTAAATACACTTACGTTTGGCAAAATGTAGGAATCATAATGTATAATCAACAGGTAATGTTGTTCGCCTATTACTAAAATGGGTGCCAAATAATAAATGAGCCACAATTTCCGCCCCTAGAATAGTACTAAAAGATGTGAAAGTCATACAAGTGTGGGCGTGGAAAACAAACAACAAACCTTTGAGAGGAGCAGTTTTCAAATGCTTCAGATTTTGTTTATAATCGGATCACAGAAAACTAACTTCTGATCATTTTCACAATAGTTCGAAATCTTGATATTTGTAAAAACATAACTTTAATATTTCGACGAATATTTGTCATCAAGAGAGGATATGTGCTTTGGCTGAAATACAAAAAAACTGGTTCCCAGCAAGTACAACATCAAATGATAACACATAAGCAGGATGAGGATAATTAAGCTAATAAGGATCATTAGTGATAGTTCGGAAAAGTTCGGATTTCCAATGTACTGTATTTTATGAATGTTTGAAGGTTTCTCACAAGCCACTAGTTGAAGTTCGTAAGTCCATATCGGTCTCAGTAATGTTTTCTATAACAGCACTTTGTTATGGAGCGTTAATTTTGAGTGTTTCCAGAGAAGTATAAGTGATAAGAATCTTCGTTAGTTTATTCTGTACAGTGATAAGAATCTTCGTTTTAGGTCAAGTCATTTCAGTGGGGTATGAAGATTCCATCTTAGTCATTAGTCAATGAAGAACCCCAAGTAGCTGACACACCTGGAGTTCGAAGGAAAGCTATTCATAGTGAATTCATGCATTTCATCATTACCACAGAGGTTAGTATTATTAATATTAAACATATAATCTACCGTCATACCTCGTACATTACTGCCGTAGCTGTCGGACCGGTTTCGGGTGTCACCCATCTGACAGTTTCAATGACCTTAATAAAAACAGGACAGAAAGGAAAAAGACTAAACGTAAATGAAGAATTAGAGATATATAAACATAAAGAATCGGGTAATTTAATAAACGAACAAGTAAATCATCAAAGCGACACACTATTTAAACCCTTAAAGAAAATAAAACGACGACTTGACAGACATGACAAAGACGAAAATAATAGGAAAAGAATTAGACTAAGTAATAATAACTAATATAATAATAAAATAAATAAAAATAAAGTGGTGGTAAATTAAGTAACTAATAAAATCTAGGCAGCATTGGGGTAGTAGGTAGGTTATATAAACAGATAGGTAGGATTCATTAGATCAGTTCGTGTTGAAGATGGGTGACACCCGAAACCGGTCCGACGTTAAAGCAGTAATGTACGAGGTATGACGGTAGATTATATGATTAATATTCATAGTGATATTGGAACACAGTACCTTTTTTAATATAAATACTACATGGGTGTTTTTATTTATATTAATATTTAAGTGCCACTTTTTTTTTCAGTCAGGCTTCTATGTTATGTAGGTGTTCTTGGAAGGTTAGTCTAACACATGGATAAATATGTTCATGCCATCTTAGGTGGACGATGTAAATCCATAGATCATAACCTTATACGATATATTAAAACTCCCGATGTAGGAAATAATCAAAAATCATCTACTATTGACAACCTACTAATAGAAGTCGTTAGTAAAATATGCTACATTACATCGTAACTTCCTCACTACTCGGCCTTTTTTGGTCATAGTCAGTCCATGATAAAAGCAATATTTATTTCATTTCAAAAGTGTATTTCATCTTCTGATATTAAAAAACAATTAAGTAAATTACTTTTATTTGTTATGCTAAAAATTAGTGGTTTTGTACAAAAAAAAATACATGGATTGATGTTTTGAAGTACTTTGAATCTATTTTTAATTATGTTTGTCTGCATGGGCTGGGTGAATGTCTATCAATACTCTGCAAGTCATTCTTTCTAGAAAATGTTAATGATATTTGACGGACGTGTCTGTATAACACATGTTTGGCAAAATAATTCAATTGTTTTTCGATATATTGAAGGATATCAATAATAATTCTCATACCGTATGCCACACGGCAAACGCCTCGTTTGTCTGCTTATTATAGAAACCTTAAATACTGTATGAAATATTGTCTCAATATAAACAAATCGATAAAAGTATCATGATTTCTCAATGTTGAAAATGAAAATATTATTATGAAAATGACATTTATTTGGTTTTCATCTATTGTCACTTGTCAGTTTGTGTTATAATAAAAATTACATTTTCCTTATAATTCTCAGAATAAAAATGCCTCCTTAAAATACTTCTAGTCATTAAATTACTGATAAATAAGTTTGATAATAGGTTTATTTACAGTAAATTTTAGTGTCGACCACGCCGGATTTTTTATTGGTTTTATTAAATTAAATATTAATTTATTTAATTTAATTAATTTATATCATGCGAATATATTTAATATAAAATTGAATTTTATTATCGCAAACTCATTTAATAAAAAAGCCTAGAATTATTGATTAATTTATCCCGGAAGCCAGTGTTGAAATTCTGGAAACAGGTTTTGCATTGTATTTGGTGGGAGGGGGGAGATGGTAAGTTTATTTAGTATAAAAGTGAATAAAGAGAAGTTGATAATTTGTTTATGTTGGTTTTATAATAAAAATTAGGTATCAAAATACTTATGGGGGGCCAGGTTAGCTCAGTGGTTAACGTACTCGCCTCTGAACTGATAGGACCGGGGTTCGATACCCACCTGGCTGTTGATTTATTCATGCGGGAGGTGAATAAATCTGAGCACATCGTCCCTCTGAGACGGACGTTAAACCGTCGGTCCCGAGCCTGTACGATGTCAAGTACTCGTTAAAGTACCCTACTCTAAATACATTTGAGTTAGGCAAGATTTAGGACTCCACTGTAGAATCAATCTTCATTGTGTGGTATCTCAAAGGGCCAATACTCGGTCTACGTGTGTTCCCTTGTAGGGCTGTCACTCCGACATAACCTAACCTAAAATACTTATTGTAAGGTAAAGAAGTTACTGTTTGAAACTTCATGTTCGAAATTCGTTGTTTATAATATGAAATTTAAAAACTTTATGTCTAATTCCACTTGATTTAACTTCAACGAACATTTTTCCAAATTTCGAAATCTTTTCTTCATTTCTGGGTTCAACTTAAAAATTAAATCACCATATTTGTTTGAATTCTTATTATATCTTGGACCAGTTCTTATTGGACAAGTGGAATTAGACAAAGTTTTTAAATGCATGTATTCAAGAAGGACCCAACCGGAATTATACATAAAGTTTTTAAATGCATGTAATCAAGAAGGACCCAAGCGGAATTATACATAAAGTTTTTAAATGCATGTATCCAAGAAGGACCCAAGTGGAATTAGACATAAAGTTTTTAAATGCATATATTCAAGTAGGACTGCTCCCAACTTTTACTATTATTAAATTTTTATATGTGGAGACTATTTCATTAACTTTTTTTTACCCTACAATGAGTAAATACTACATGATAGCTGATTGCACTACTTTAGAATTAGAAATAAAAATACTTTTATAAGTGCGGTGATTTTGTTTTCCATTTATTCAAAATTAAATTTTGATTCAGCGAGAAGGATGAAATAAGGGTGTATAGATGGACAGAAGAGGGTTGTTTGTTTAGGGAGTGTGAGCAACACATGAGCTGCTTAATGCAAATCAGCTCTGCTCCTGACTCCTTTATTGTTTTTAAAATGAAAACCAAAGAAAACCTACAATAATGACTGGTTGGTGCAGAATGGGGTCAAAATACAAATATTCTCACCTTATGCGAGGTTTTTTACACATATTCCATTGAACGTCTAAATTTGACACAATGGCTCGACAATTCCATAATGCAACTAATTTTATTTTCATTTAAAATGATATAAAGTCAACAGTCTGTTATTTTAAAACATTGTACTGGCCATGTACGAGATGATGTTTATAAAACAATATATCCCTTTTCTGCACATTCATTCGTACCAGATCTTCACTCTGTTTTCAACTCATTTAATATTTATTTAAATACTAAAAAATATTACAAAATGGCTGAACAATGATAATAATAGTCAATTTAATAGATTTTTTTCTGTTTAAAATAATATAATATGTATATTGTCAGTCTTTATTTTAAAATATGTACTGCATTACGAAATCTACTGGATTATAAAAGTCAATTAATAGTTCGTTAATCTTCTGTTGGATAAATCTCTAATTAATACGAAATCTTCACTTGGATTTACAAATCCTACATTCTACGAAATCTTCACTTTGGATTTAAAACTTAAAATCTTCACTTTGATGCATATCTACAATAAAATCTTCACTTTGGATTTATCAAACTCCTACATATCTACAAATCTTCACTTTGGATTTAAAATCTATTCTAAACATCTACTATGATTTACAACAATAAATCTTCACTTTGGATTTATAAACTCCTACATATCACAAAATCTTCACTTTGGATTTACAAACTCCTACATTCTACGAAATCTTCACTATGGATTTACAAAGTCCTATATTCTACGAAATCTTCACTATGGATTTACAAAGTCCTATATTCTACGAAATCTTCACTTTGGATTGACAAACTCCTACATTATACGAAATCTTCACTTTGGATTGACAAACTCCTACATTATACGAAATCTTCACTTTGGATGTATAAACTCCTACATATCACAAAATCTTCACTTTGGATTTACAAAGTCCTATATTCTACGAAATCTTCACTTTAGATTTACAAACTCCTACATTCTACGAAATCTTCACTTTGGATTTACAAACTCCTACATTCCACAAAATCTTCACTTTGGATTTACAAAGTCCTATATTCTACGAAATCTTCACTTACCACGAGAGTCCTTCCTAAGTCATTACCCGAGATCAACTCTCAAGAGTGTATAATAATGTAATGTGTAATAATGATACCTATTTTATTCTTTAGGACAGTACACTCAAGAAGTAGGCCCTTTGAAGTGATGAAAAATATTCCAAGAACGGGACCTCTTATACAATGGCAGAATTTAAAATCATAAATAGCAGGGGCTGGGAACCAGCAGCAGTATGGTCGCGTGCGGGGATTTTATAGTTAGTGTGTGACCATACGTAGCTTCATAAATAATAAACATTTTTGATGAATACTCTTGCCAAGTTCTAGTTGATAGAAACTGAAGATCATTTTCCTCAATTGATAAAACTACAAAAAGGATATAAAAGGGCAAATGAATCGTTTAAGGAATTTATATCTGTTCTTGATTCTCTAATTTAAAATGACAACGAAAGATTTTGCAAAACATGAGAATTGTTTAAGGGACAAGAAGGTGATTTTTTTTGCCTCATTTATTGGACATTTCCAATAAGCACTTGCTAATTTTAAGTTAGAATTAATCAAACTTTCGGAAGACAACATCATGAAATCTAACGAAGTGCAATCACTTGTTATGTGGTATTTACTCATTGTAGGGTAAAAAGTTAATGAAATGGTTTCCACATATAACAATTTTAATGGTATAAACAACGCGTTTCGAACACGTAGTGTTCTTCTTTAGGCATTAATTAATAATGCCTGAATAAGAACACTACGTGTTCAAAACGCGTTGTTTATATCATTAAAAAATTTTTATATTTGGAGACCATTTCATTAACTTTTTACCCTACAATCATGAAATTTTTATTTAATTCTAAAAGTAATCCATTCGAAATTTTGAAAAACAAAATTGATTACCCACGCCTTTGCTATCATGCTCGGAAAATGCTTTCCCGTTTTCCCACCACTTATTGCTGTGAACCAACTTTCTCATATAATGACACAAATGAAAACAAAGTAAAGAACTCAGCTCAGTGAAGTGCATTTGGAAGACCAACATAGTCTGCGAACTATTATACTAGAACCAAATATTGGACTACTTGCGAAAAATAAAAACTATCAAAAAAGCCATTAAACATATATTCTTAATTTTATATATTAATAATAAATAAGTGTATTAATAACACAGCTTACATCAAGTGTGTGTGTCTCCAACAAGACTATCTCTGAGGAGTGCCATTATCATAAGGTTAAGCGCGTTAATTCTATAATTTAATAAATATTCTTTTAATAATAAACTGTAAACGATTCTGTTCTGTTTTAATTAAAAATATTTTATATTTTGCAGCAATATGATTAAACATAATTTCAAGTACGGCCATCTAAGCGTAAAAGGTTCCCAACCCCTGATATATACAGTACTTGTTTGGAACAATTATACAGAAATATTTTCGCAAAACTGTGTACCGTTTCTTTAAGTTAGATGCCATTCCAATATTACTAAAATGAGGCTGAATTGTCTTAATTAAAAAAAAAGGTATGCCAGTTAGTCTTGTGTTGAGTGCTCGGCTTATTTATCTGGGTGACTTTCAAATTCAAAATAGGTTTCTTGAGGATTTGGTCCAAAGAAATAGGTTAGGTTATGTTAGGTTGCAGTGGTAGTCCTAGAAGGGAACACACGTAGGCCGAGCATTGACCCTTTGTGATAGCACACAATGACGATTCTACAGTGGGAGTCCTAAAGTGTATTTAGAGTAGAGATCTTTAACGAGTACCTGTCATCATAGAGGCTCGGGACCGATGGTTTAACGTCCTTCTCCGAGGGATGACGTGCTCAGATTTATTCACCTCTCGCATGAATAAAACATGGGCCAGGTGTCCAAAGAAATAACTAGTCCTGAACATTTCGCCAAAAATTGTTTGGAATTTTCAAGTTTTTTTTTTGTTGAAGGAAAACTATTTAAGGTGGATAAATGCATTTCATCATTACCACAGAGGTTAGTATTATTAATATTAAACATATAATCTACCGCCATGCCTCGTACATTACTGCCGTAGCTGCCGGACCGGTTTCGGGTGTCACCCATCTTCAACACGAACTGCGTGTTGAAGATGGGTGACACCCAAAACCGCTCCGACAGCTACGGCAGTAATGTACGAGGCATGGCGGTAGATTATATGTTTAATATTAGATAAATGCATCTAACTTAAATTGTTTTCCTTAAACAAAAAAAAAACTCTTGAAAATGCCAAAACAATATTCAGCGAACATTCGCCTTATAGTGAGAACTGGTTAATTCTTTGGATCAAATCCTCAAGAAACCCATTTTGAATTTTAAGAATTATTAGTTGAGAAGCTATATCAATATTAGTAACTTTAAAGTTAGTTTTAGTTGGGTCTAACCGAAGAAATATTTCTAGGAAGTGTCATTTGTTTGACTCGAAGGTGATTTCTAAGAATGCGTCACTGATTAGACTCAATCCACCGGAAGTGTCCTTCTCAGAAAGTTTTTTTTTTTACTTCTTGGTTTAAAGAATTATTATATAGATAATCAATTCCGTTATAAAAGAAGCCATATCAGTTTATATGTCCCACTCAAATGTAAACAAATCCGACAAGTACAGAAATTGTTACCTTATTCCAAGAAGAATTTTTAGTTTTTACTAGGTACTGTCTTTTTCCGAAAACAAGACACCGTCTTACTTTACTTTTAGGTCAAAATCCGTGCTAGGGCTTATTCTCGAGGGAGGGCTTCATTTACATATTTTTGTTAAATATTTATTTTTATACAGAAATTTAAATTTATTCGATTACAGTCATGTCATCTTCTGGAAAACGCCATAAATTATCAAAATTTTGAATTTCGTTCTGATTTTCCTCCAAATCTATTTCCTGTAGAATCATTGGTCTGACTCTCTCATATCTTGCAATATAGCTATCGTTAAATGAATACTTCTTACCTAAGTAGCCTCCTTGAAGCGAACTTTAGAGGTAAACAAGGAATTTCTTGGAATATTTTTTCCAAAGAACTCTCTGTAATATTACGACAGCTAAAGATACCTACTACATTCAAGAACAATTTTTTAACGAATTATATTTTTCACATTATCTTAACTAGAGCCTATTTTTGGAGGAGAGTTTATAGTCCAAAACGTCCCGAAAATCACGCTAGGAGTTATTTCCGTAAAAAGACAGTATAGTGCTCTCTGCTGTAATCAGAGTTTAATTACATTTTTTTCTGTTAATTGTTAATTTTAGGTATAGTTTTTTGACAAAATTTCATTATTCTTTAGTAAGTGTTTAGACGTTAAAAAAATTTTCTGAAAACAAAAATGTTCAATAACGAACCCTTTTTGTTAATAACTTTAAAAACAAATATATCCCCTTATAATGCTTTATTCTCGGGTATAATCTCATTTGACCTGACAAGCAGTATGTAACATCTTCACGACCTTTCGAAATTAATCAATCATCAGTCAACGTTATTTCATTTTAAAAACCTTTACATTTCTACCTTATATCCAAGCAATATAAACATTGATATAAAGATAATCATTATTTTACGGTTAGATATATTAGCATGATTCATCGATAACTATGCCTTGTGCGGTAAAACTTAAAAGTACTATTCGTAATTAGTAAAATATGACTCATTAAATGATTCCATAGGTAATATATATTTGTTCTGCTTGTTAAAGAATCATAAAAATATATTCATTAAATTCGTTTCTAAATGTCCATTTATTTGTATGACCCACGTTCATCTTTGTGAAATTTTGTTCATTCTATGTATGTTATATATATATATATATATAAATATTGATAAAAGTATCAACAGTGGAATAGAAACTAAACTAAAGTTTATCAGGACTCGGTCAGTTCTTCAGGTTCAAATTAAACTCTCATTGCCAACGTTTTGATTTTTATTACTGAAAGTGTCACATGTTTATTCAAACTAGACAGTTATTGTTGAAACTCACAGACTATTTTTCTTTCTAAAGTAATCTCTAATGTAATACGTGATTTTTCTTTTTATACTTCCTTTTTTTATTTATAAAAAGGTTATAGATAAAAACTGAAATATTGTCAATGAGAGTTTAATTTGAACCTGAAGAACTGACCGAGTCTTGATAAACCTTAGTTATATATATAACAATTAAAATAAGCAGTGACACATAAACTGAAACACAACAAAGACTCACTTTTCAATATTTCGACCGTAATGGCGGTCGTCCTCAGGAGAAGAAGTGAATTGACGAAGGGACGACAGTCAACTATATATATATATATATATATATATTGATAAAAGTAAAGGCTGTAAAATAGAAACAAAATTAAAGTTTATCAGGGCTCAGTTAGTTCTTCCGGTTCAAATTAAACACTCATGCCAAACTTTCGGTTTTTATTTAAAACCTTTTTCAATGGCCTACAAAACAGAGGAAGTATAAGAAATAATCCAATCATTCAAAAATCAAACCTACAGAAAAGGCGCAATTAGTTACAAATAAGAAATTACAATAGGTTATTGACAAACCTTACATAAGTATAAAATTTTAAAACAGAAGAACTAACTTTCAAAATGTTATACTTATGTAAGTTTTCTCACTAACTATTGTCAAAATTTCTATTGTAATTTCTTATTTGTAACTAATTGCACTCTTTATATATGTTTGATATTTGAGTGATTGATTTATTTCAAATATTTTCTGTTTTGTCAGGTGTTGAACAAGTAGAAAGAAACAGAAATGGAATAGAAAGAACAATTCACAGTAAATAACACGTTGTTATTATTTTTTTAACAATTCATACAATCTGTACTTAAGCAATTTAATTAATTCTTATTTGTTTTTTCAAAAAAAAATTACTATTATTAATATTTCTTGAAAAACGTTGTTGCTTTTAATAGACACTGCCATTAGAAATATAGTTTTGTTAATACTACCTGGTAGCTAGTTGTGAACAACAAAAACAAAATAATAGTTAATTAAACGTTTTTGTTTGGTGCTGGTATTTTATACACAGTGTAAATATTCATTAAAAAAAGAATACTGGCGTACCTGTTTTATCATTTCTGTATTTTAAGGTATCACGGAGTTCCACCAATGGGTGTCCACCCGATTTCCGCCACATAATCAAAAAGCTAAAGGAGTAACCCTGAAATCAAAATTACTTCTAAATACATGAAATTGTAGTCGAAGTATCAAACAAAAAAAAAAAAGTATCAATGATCAAACCACAATATGAAATGGGAAAACAAGACTAAGATCTAAGATCTAAGATCAGTTGGGTTTTTGACTCTGACGAAGACCGCTTGTTATGGTTAAAAGATCTTAGTCTTGTTTTCTCATTTCATATTGTGGTTTGATCATTGATTATTATTTCACGTGTTTATGTCAAATCTTTTTTTTTAAGGTATATGAACTAAATTTGAATGAAATAAAAATTAATAAAATTCATATTAATAGATAACTAGTTGAGTATCTAAAAAGACAAATAAATAAAAAAATATCTAGAAATGAATGATTATGTTCATGAATATAGAAAGAATAATGTTTCAAAATTACAAATAATTTTACAGATCATAATTGTATCAATGAATAGAATTGTAATACAGATTGTAAGAGGCAATATAGAATTATAGAGTGATGAAAAATCTGTATAAAAGTTCTGGCTTAAAATAATTAAATCACAGACAAATTAATGGCCTTATAAAAAAAAATGAAACACTATTTTAACGAATTTACAGTTTTTTAAGGTTGTTAAGACTAACAAGACGTTATGAGAAAAATTTTAAATTAAATTCCTGTGAAGAATTTAATAAAGAAACAAACATACGTTTCTCTTTATTATATTAGATTAGTCTGCTGTTATTTCATACTTCCAAATTTTATTATATTTGTTATAAAATCAATAAAATGTAAATGTATAAAGAACACATGCAAAATAAAATAAACAAATTTTATACAAAAATAACCTCTTTGTGTATTGATAAATTAAATTAGTTTAAAGAGGAATAGAAATTATTGTAATTCTTATTCAAAACATTTTAAAAACCTTTTTGTGTATTATAAATTAAATTAGCCTAAAGATGAATTAAAATTTGTTTTAATTCAAAATATTTTGTGATTAATTCTTCTTAACAGTTGTCTAAAAAGAGGTTTAAATCTTCTCTCATCTAATATTTAATGTAATCTTATAATTTAACATGTAATGTAAATGTTCTTGACTTTTATTTAATGGAAACAAACTGTGGACTATAAATGGAAGTAATATAAACTTTTAATTCAGAACAAGAGTTAAAAGCATTCATTAATTCATTCCCTAAATATCTTCGATTATTATTATTATTCTAAATTATGTTGAAAAAAAACCTTTTACTTACTTACTATTTTATGTCGTTTTTATAATAAAGCAGCTATTTATCGCATTAAACGAATGAATTAATAAATCTGATATAAAAACACAAACCGACGCGTTCAAACTAACTTAATTAGACAAAATGGCGATGATTTAGCTTCAATCGGATGTTCCCTTTCAATCCAATGCCTACTCAATTATTTCATTTACAGGTTTGTTTCTTTAATTCTGAGTTATTTAATCCTAAAAACAGTATTATTACCTTTTTCTTTAAAAAAAAAGAAATTAATCAATTTCTGATCAATAATATGATTATTTATATTTGTGATGAACTAATCAATTATTATTTTTAAGTAAATTATATCTGATCTCAGACCTTAGTTATGTGATATCAAATGTTAGCAGATAGCACGCTTCACTTTATAACTACAGATTCCAAGGTCAGACCTAGGTCCATCACCCTAATTTTTTCATGTAGTTTATAGGAAATCTTCGATAAACTATCCTTTTGTGTGTGTGTGTGTGTGTGTGTGTGTGTGTGTGTGTGTGTGTGTGTGTGTGTGAGAGAGAGAGAGAGAGAGAGAAATAGTTTACTAGAAAGTACACCTTTGACAATAACACTTCAAAGGAAAACTGTATTTTCTTAATGAAATTGTCATAATGAAACACAATGTTTCAACACTACATTGTGTTAAAATATACTGTTCCTTTCTTTTAATTTAAACATAATTGTATTCATATTGTTTCAAAAATAGACAACTTTACGAACAAATTTAAAATTGCATAGTGTCAATTCTATTTAGAACACTTTATAATGGAAACATTCTTTCATAACGTCATCATAGACATTAGAAATCTTAGGAAACTATTATATAATAAAAATGGTGTTTGATATTTCATTATATTATGGTTCTGTCTCTATATAGAACACCTATAGATATTTTTGTTCATTTTATAATCTGATATTGTTTCATAAAATCTGTATTTTATTTCTATCGATTGATACAATTACGATCTGTAAAATTCATTGTAATTTTAAAACACTATTCATTCTAAACTCATGCATATAATCATTCATTCGTAGATAATCTTTAATCTATTTTTCGTTTAATGATCATCTTATTTATCTATTTTGAGTGATTCTATTCATTCTTTTTTGTTCAAACTTATAACAAATACAATAAAATACAGTAATAATAAAGCAGGTACACCAGCATTCTTTTTTGTTAGTTTGTTTATATTCTACCACCTTGGAGGCATGTGCTCTGTTAATAAAATACCAGTTTCTTGCTGACTATGGTACTTCCAGGGGGAACTTGAGAACTTACATTATTACTTGTGCATGTAGGATTATTGTTTAAAGTTAAGTGGAGCCAAATAATCAGTTGGATTATGCTCAAATTCAATTTGTACATACATACAACATTTAGAGTTTAATGTCATTGTTGGGTAAGAAGACTAATAAAATAGCTTCCACATACAGATGTTGAGTCTCACAAGAGAATACACATGGGCTGAACATTGACTCTATTTGATACCACAGAATGAATAGGAGTCCTAAATTTTACATAACTCAAATCTATTTATAGTAGGGTCCTTTACAAATATCTTTCATCATATAGGCTTTGGGGTGAAGAATGAACGACTTTTCTGAGATACGACGTGTTAAGAGATTTAGAAGGGGAATCGAACCCAGTATCTACCAGTCCAGAGACGAGAATGCAAGCCACTGGACAACTCTCTATATATCTAGTCGATATATATACTTTTTTCTTGGAAATACGATCCGAAACGGACAAATACAGTTCAAAGTAAAAAAGAAACACAGAGAAATTAAAGCACACACATAATGAGTGTGTGCTTTTAATCTCTCTATGTTTCTTTTTCTGCATTAAACTCTCTCTCTCTCTCTCTCTCTCTCTCTCTCTATATATATATATATATATATATATATATATATGTTGAATGCCAGATTAGATATTGTAAAAGACGAGCCAATCCCTGTTACGTATTACTTTGGGCACTTCTTATTGGTTGTGGGTGTTTATTCGTTGAACACGTTTCTCCTTAGCACACTCCGTCTGCTCGGCCGCCTCAGCCTTCACTCCGGGAGAGGGCTCGCAGTCCCTACTTAATTTTCCAATAGAGTTGGATGAAGGTCTTGGCGTCCTGGCTTGGAAGTGAACCTCGTCGAACTCGGTGTTTACTATGGGCTTAGTGGATTTCTTAGATACTGGTTGTTGGTGTTTTCTGTAAATTCTATTGATGTGGGTGTATGTAGACCTTTTCCCCGTCGGTTTCTTAACACGCTTGGACGTGTTAACGTCTTAACACGTGTTAAGAAACCGACGGGGAAAAGGTCTACATACACCCACATCAATAGATTTTACAGAAAACACCAACAACCAGTATCTAATGAATCCACTAAGCCCATAGTAAACACCGAGTTCGACGAGGTTCACTTCCAAGCCAGGACGCCAAGACCTTCATCCAACTCTATTGGAAAATTAAGTAGGGACTGCGAGCCCTCTCCCGGAGTGAAGGCTGGGCGGGCCGAGCAGACGGAGTGTGCTAAGGGAAACGTGTTCAACGAATAAACACCCAAACCAATAAGAAGTGCCCAAAGTAATACGTAAAGGGATTGGCTCGTCTTTTACAATATCTAATCTGGCATTCAACATATAATAACGCACAATCCAGCCAGGAACTACACCCACCACTTGAGAATGACCGAGGAACGGTCGAAACCGGTCGCAACGACACGAGGAAGGCGCCACGCATTCTTCAAGAAAACATGCAGTAAAGGGGTCTAATGACAAACGCCACACACACCAACTTCAACTTCAAATCATAATGCCCATAGCCAGGACCAGATTCTTACGAGGAACTCTTCTGGTGAGGACGCCTATGCCATTCCTGCCCTCTGTGAAATTAAAGTAGGGACTGCGAGCCCTCTCCAGGAAGGACGGCGGATGCAGCCAAGCGTGTTAAGAAACCGAGGGGAAAAGGTCTACATACACCCACATCAATAGAATTTAAGAAAACACCAACAACCAGTATCTAATGAAATCCACTAAGCCCATAGTAAACACCGAGTTCGACGAGGTTCACTTCCAAGCCAGGACGCCAAGACCTTCATCCAACTCTATTGGAAAATTAAGTAGGGACTGCGAGCCCTCTCCCGGAGTGAAGGCTGAGGCGGCCGAGCAGACGGAGTGTGCTAAGGAGAAACGTGTTCAACGAATAAACACCCACAACCAATAAGAAGTGCCCAAAGTAATACGTAACAGGGATTGGCTCGTCTTTTACAATATATATATATATATATATATATAAAATAAAATAAATTCAAAACGAAGGAAACACACAGAAAGACACAGACATAACTCACATCGATATTTCGACCATCGTCGTCATCAGGAGGTGCGAAGAGCGAAGAGTCCCGCAGGAAGACAGGGCGGTACTCTTCGGGGAGTACCGCCCTGTCTTCCTGCGGGACTCTTCGCTCTTCGCACCTCCTGATGACGACGATGGTCGAAATATCGATGTGAGTTATGTCTGTGTCTTTCTGTGTGTTTTCTTCGTTTTGAATTTATTTTATTTTAAAAAAGTCCACTGGACCGTTTCTTTTAATTGTATATATATATTATATATATATATAATAAGTTGGCTACACTGTTTGAGTGCTTCAGTTCGAACGCCAAGTCAGTCGTTATCAGCCTTTGGAGCGATTCACTTCTTTTCCTGAAGGCGAGGACATCGAAATATAGTAGTGAGTTCAGTGGTTTCCTTTCTATGTGTTCTTTTTTAAATTCTAGTTTATATATATATATATATATATATAATTAAATGAAACGGTTCAACATACTCTTAAATAAAAACCAATTAAAAAAAGTATACTTTAAACCAAAAATTCTCAAAAAACCAACCTTTGAACTTTATATATATAGCAGTTCAAAATTGAAGATAGGTAGCACAGAAAGTAAAAGGAAGATCAAGCACGTTGTAGACGCAACGGCTAGTAACTGGTTACTAGCCGTTGCGTCTACAACTTGCTTGGTCTCCCTTTTTCTTTTCTCCTGAAAACGGATAACCCAAAAATTTGAATCTGTATGTGTGTTTCTTTTACTTTCTGTGCTACCTATCTTCAATTTTGAACTGTTATTGTGTCCAGTTTGGATCATCTTTCCGTTTATCAAGTGAATATATATATATTCATGAATACACCTAAACATACTGCTTTAACCACATTAGTACAAACAAATGTTATTTATCTACTGTTTAGATGAGAGGGCTATTTGGTTGGTCGATTGAAACTGCTCCTAGCTTTCATGTTTAAAATACATTTAAAACAGTGTAGTACTCCCTTACATACCTTAAAAATGAAAGGAGATTATTATGTTTTCGACTTGTATTATTCATTTTCAATGTTTCCAAAAGTATAATTAATAAAAAAAAATTTAAACTAAAAAAAGTTGGTCAATAACACTTTTATAACAGTTATAAAGAATACAAATACATCAATTTTAGAAAAATTAAAGTTATAAATTATACTAATAAAATAAATGGTTAGAATCTGATAGCAGTTTCTTGATCTTAGTTTACTTGGTATAACACTAATTGATTTTGTAACCGTCAATGCTGTTTCAACAAATGTTATTAGAGATCTTACTTAGTATAATATCCATTTCCGAGGTAAAATAGGTAAACAAACAAAAGTCTTCACACAAATGAAGTTTTATTCAACAACAACAACGCGTTTCGAACACTTTGTGTTCATCATCAGGAAGACACCAAAGATGTGATGCTGAAGGGTTGGTAAATGGGTAAATACAACACAATTATTGATTGCCTAACTAATGATTTTAATATCCTTTTATTTTTTATATTTTCTTTGTTAGTATATACAAAAAGCCTGATGATAGCACATTCTTGGTCGAAAACTCGGTGAGGTGATTTATAAATGACTGGTTTATTAAAAAAAAAGGCGTGGTTGTCAATTACGAACTAAAAATGATTGAATGTTATATGTTGAAAGAATTTTTACAGTCATCGAAAACATATTTGATGAAAAAAGAGGAAGCAATATTGGATTTGAAGAGAGTGAATGCCTGCTCGTCTGGTGCATGAATTGTTATTTCTGGGGAATTCTAATGAAATAAATAACTAGTGTTTGGTTAGATTAGGTTTTTATTTTATTTTTGTATCAGTGAAAGAATTTTACTAAATCAATATCTGAAATACAGTTATGAAATTCATCTTCCGAATATGGAAAATATTTATTGAAATGAATTCTAGTTTATTCTGAATATTATGGGGAAAAAAAAATTTATCACAGCAACCGCGTTAAATGTTTTGTAGAAAGAAAAACCTTTCAAATCATTTTGTACTACTTCAGACTTAAATCTAGAACAATGGTCGGAGAACAGGGGTAAAATACTCTAAATGGGGTAAAATAGAAATTTTGGGTGGTAACGAACATGCTACGTATGTATATGTGCTGCATCTATTACATCAAACTTTTCTCCAACTGAGGGAAAGGTGGAGAAAAGAATGCATCGAGAATCCTAGATCTTTAAAACTCAAGGAAACGGAGAACTATCGGTCCTGAAACTGTTTTTCATCCTCAGTGAAACAGCTCTTTCATGTTTTATCCTTGTAAATCAAAAAAACAAAATACAGAAAACTTGTTGATTCTTGAAAATATCATCCTGGTAGTAGTAACATCAAAAATCCCTGATATGTATCTAAGGTAAATAGCATCATTTCTCCAATGCCTGAAGCAGCTGATATCAATTATCAATTAGATTGAAAATATTACAGTTTTCAATATTTTCTTCATTATTCTAATTCCAGAAAGGAAAAACATTTCCTCTCCATAATAGTGGATTCAATATAATTTTCCTTTGTTATTGTAGGAATTTAAAACACATGATGGTCAGTAGTTTTACTTGTGTGCCATTTAATGCTACAAATAGTGTTTTATTTCTTTTTATAAATTTTATTCGTACGTTTGTTTTCTTCTGTATTATTTTCATTCCAAAGAAAAACAGACTTTTATTTCGTATGATAGATGAAATAACAATTAAACAGTTTTCCAATATACATTTTTTGTTATTTTACTATAAGTAAACTGTAGTGATCGTAAAAAAATTCGATCTCCAGATTTTGACGGAATTACATCTTTTGAGGTCCCAGAAGTTGTTGTATGAAGTTTCTTCGATGATGTTTGTGTGTGCGTGTGTGTGTGTGTGGGTGAGTATATATCCAATGTTTGTGGCCACGCTACAGTCAGAATCTTTGATGGATCAAATTGATATTTTACACAAAAATGGGCCTCATGGTGTATACGATTCTATGGGACTCGTAGAATACATTATTTAGTATTCATGAATTCTATAAATAAACTGGTTTGTCTACCAGACTACTTCGAAGTGTTGGGGTAAATTCATTTTACTACAAATTCTATTGGGGTAACACTCAAAAAGTTACCCAACCCCTGATCTAGAATGTAAAAATAACCGAATAGAATAAACACTAACTAATTCGTGTTCAGAAGACTTGTTCTTCAGAATATTTCTATGTAGAGATCTTCATTATTTCTTTTCTAATACATCAATAAATACCACTTACTATTCGATTACTGATAACTAGTTGTTTTGCAGGCCAGGCCATACACAGGTTGTAACGCTGTGGATTATGATGACTACAAAACTGTTGAAAATGTAATGTTTCACCTTTATCTGTATTTATAAAATACAAAGTTTGTCTGTCTGTTCGCTATAGAAATAAAATTGGAGGTATTGAGATAGAAAGAAACTTATATAACTTTTTTCGGGAGAACTAACCACTGTATTTTGATTTTGATCAGGGACCTTTTAGGGATCTCGTACCACCCATAACAAAAACGCCAGGGCATAATCTACCGCCTGAGTAACTCCGGGTGGATCATCTAGTTTACTGTAGAATTAAACTAGAAAGTCATTAGGGAGCCAGGTTAGCTCAGTGGTTAGTGAACTCACCTCTGAACTGGTAGATCCGGGGTTCGATACCCACCTGGCTCTCGATTTACTCACGCTGAAGATGAATAAATCTGAGCACGTCGTCCCTCGGAGAGGATGTTAAGTCCTCGGTCCCGAGCCAAGTACGATGTCAAGTACTCGATAAAGGCCCCTACTCTAAATACACTTGAGTTAGGCAAAATTTAAGACTCCCAATGTAGAATCAACAGGTAATGTGGGTTATCCACTACTAAAATGGGTGCTAAATAATAAATGAGCCACAATTTCCGCCCCTAGAAGAGCACTAAAATGTGAAAGCCTTATAAGTGTGATGGAAAACAGACAGCAAACTAGAAAGTCATCACAAGCATATGATCCCTCGCTACCCCGCGGCTCATACTGTAGTTACATCTATGTATGTTATACACTTATTATATTTATATTATTTATACATTATCTATGTTATTTATACTATTAGTATTTAATTTACATGTTTCAAACTCTTCTATAATGCTCAAATGATAACATAGGCATTTATACCTACAGAATAATGTACCTATCTTAAAAAAGAAAGTGAGACATGACTTAGTGGTTTTTCACTTTTTGCGGCTGATTCTAATTCCTATTAACTACAATAACTGAGGGATGACTGTATTTTCTAAATAAGATTTGAAAGTAGTGTTTTTTGTTTGTTTTTTCTTTTAGAATGCTGAGGGACTAACAAAGTCAGCCCTGTATTTTCTAATTAAGATTTGAAAGTAGTGCTTTTTTGTTTGTTTTTTCTTGTAGAGAGCTGAGAGAGTAACAAAGTCAGCCCTTCTCCAATCCTGATTCCTCGAAGGATTATTGCATCTCTTAAAAAAGATTGATTCTACATTCGGAGTCGTAAATTTTGCCTAACTCAAGTGAATATAGACTAGGAATCCTTAAGGACTATCTGACATTGTACAGGCTCGGGACTGACGGTATGACGTGATTTGATTTATTCACCTCCTTACGTGAATAAATCGGGGATCAGAGTGGACATTGAACCCCAAGAGTTCAGAGGGAAGTGTGTTAACCACTGAGCTAATCTAGCCCTCAAAATACTGTTTTAGTTAGTTTAAAAAAAAAATAGAAATTTTAAACTAAAGGAAGGTCTATAGATCTTCGTTGAGGCGACTACTGAAAAATTTGTTTTTACTATATATATATATAGTTCGATATAGAAGCAACTTACAAATTAAAAAATAAAATATCGAATACAGCGATTGTGTTGGCATAAGTAAATTGTTCAAACGAGGGTTAGATTGCAACAGCAAGGAGTTGAGATGTTCCGTAGTCTAGGCAATTTGGGGATGGAGTTTTGAGCAGGGTTAGAATCCCTTCTAATAGGAGTTAAAAAGTTTCCCTTCCTGCCACCCTCATAGTGTTTATTTCTCAAGTTGATCAAGCTTTCCTCTAACGCTGTTAAAGATCAAGATTTTTATCTACTCAACTTAAAGCCAAAAAAGGGTTTTTTTCTTAAAGGAAACAGAAAAGTAGAGGTGAGGAAATGTGAAAGGATAAAAACATTGTTACTGAAGTTTTGACTCAAAGATTTTAGTCAGCTAAAAAAAAAAGAAAAAACCCTTAAATGTTAGTTATTTTTGTAAAAGAAAAAGTTAAGTGTAATACGATTTTACTAAGAATGAATAATAATCTCAAGTGCTTTAATTTCAACTCGGCCTCTCCATTTAATTAAATGCGAATTTTTTGTTATATACTTTAGCAGAATGACTAATAATAAACCAGCGGTTCCGTCATAATTAATTAATTAATTAAAAACACCCATTATCGAATAATGAAGTAAAGAACTACCGTTTTATAAATACAATTACAAAAAAATTACATTTTTGGTGTCTTATAAAGAATAAAAATAACGAGTATTATATTATTTTAAACAATTCATTCATATCATATTTTTTTTAAATTTGCATTATTTAATTGCTTGAAATTACTGTTTGCAAATCAAATTAGTAGATCTTTTATTCCGGTTTTTTTTAACTTTTTAACATCATATATATTTTTTGCTTTATTTTATTTTGTAAATTTGTAATCATTTCAAGGATTTAATTTATTCTTTTTTTTGAAATAAATTGTAAAAAATGTGGAGTAAAAACAGTTTTGCACTTGACTTTGTAATAAATAAAGGGGGCCAGGGTAGCCAAGAGGCTTGCGTGCTCACCTTTCTGGACTCCTAGAATCTGGATGATAAAACACATACAGAAGTAATATTCCAGTCGAAAGTACAAATACAATTACCATGAAAGGCTTTATTTATGCATCGTCATCATATTCTTTTTTATAGTTTCAAATATTTTCTACTTTTCACACATCAAATTAACCCTTTGAATGAACATCAAGTCGTGGAAACACTTTAAAGTTTAATCATATATTTTGTTCAATTTTGATAAGAAATTTTCAAAGTTGTTGTAAACGACTTCATCACGTTGTACAGGTACGGATTATTAGAAGGTGACTTCTTTATTGTTTACTGAAACTTTTTTTCATAAAATATTAAATTCAGTTAGGTCATATATATAAAAGTTCAATGTTTGGTTTAATGTTGTGTTAGTAGGTTTGGAAAAAGAAAAAGTTATACCAGTTAGTTAGTTTTTTGTGAAAAAACAATTTCACCCAATAACTATTTAGTTTATCCTACTGAACGGAAATAGTTTCTTGTATAAATTCAGCACGGTCCGTCAAAAGGTTTATTCAGTTATGTTAAAACAATGTTGTATTCAATTCAACTATTTTTTTTTCATACTTTTACGCAAAACTGATCTTTAAAGTTTTATTATTATTATTATTATTTTTATTCGAGGGTGACTGACGGTATGACGTGATCTGATTTATTCACCTCCTTCCGTGAATAAATCGGAGATCAGAGTGGACATTGAACCCCACGAGTTCAGAGGGAAGTGTGTTAACCACTGAGCTAATCTGGCCCTCAAAATACTGTTTTAGTTAGTTTAAAAAAAAAATAGAAATTTTAAACATGCACTGCGTCTTAAAAAACAAAAAAACTATTATACTCCCCCCCCCCCTTCTGTATTAAAGTACCCCAGCAGTTAGCTTCAACGCCTCCAAGAAGCTCAGTGCTTTTGCTGGTTCCAGGGGTAAAAGTTTTTCTATGGTTTTGTTGGGTGTTCCAAATCAACTACCTCTTTGCAGCAAAGTTGCTTTACAGTCAGTCAGTAGGTGCAACGGTGTTTATTCCTCTTTGTAGAATCTGCACAAACCATCATTGATAATGTCCATTCAGGATCCCTATGTTTCAGGAGAAAGTAACTTCCTTTTTTCTCCTTCGGGATGGTCTTCTTCGGGTCCTCAGGTGCACTTGTGGGAGGTTGGCTCCTACTAGTTAGCGCTTTTGGACCCTCTGCACTTCCGGAGGACAGTCTCCGGGCTTCCTTCTTCTTACAGGGAAAATTCCTGTATCTCTATCGGTGGTATTTTGTCCGCTCCGGCAGAGCCCCGCATACCGGAGTAAGCCTATTTACTCAAGGGAGTCACCTGGTACCCTTGAGGCTCCGTTCATAATACAGTAACCCCTGTATCATCCATCCTTCGGCACGGATCGCATAACACCTTAGATTGGGGCTCCTTAAAGTTATAACATTCTGACATTTTTTTACTTTAATGCTAGAATTACGATAAAATTAATTGCATAACTACATCATTGTACAATTATTATTACAGGTAAGAAAAAAATGGTGACCATAAACATGCAATTGGTGATGTAGTGGATTTCCTGTGAGACAATATCACCCAAAAACTATACAACTTATGTATATGTATATAATATCTATGAGGGATCTATGTTTAGAGATATTAAATAAACCCTTCCGTCAATGTTTGTAGTAGTGAGTAGTTGTGTTTTTTTGTAGTAATGAGTACACAACTACAAACAAACAAACTCATTATGAACATACAAACATTATGAAAAAGACTTTAAGAAATTTATTTATGCAAATAAATGCAGGGGCCTTAAATGCAAATACGTCATTTGGCTTGACATTTTTTCATGGTAATTGTACATCACTTATTGTAAAGTAAGTATGATATAACAAAAAAAATTAATTTTTTTACTGAAACTTTTAATTGAGAACCGGATTTTTATACATAAAATCAATTTAAGTAACAGTAAGGGAAATGTATACTTGAAATGCAGTGAAACCTCTTAATACTGCTCAATGCTAACTGTATGGTTTTTATAGCTTTCTATAGATATTTTAGAAAAATAAATATATTATTATAAATTCGTATTTTAATTTTAGCCCTGAAACAGGCGGGATTGGGGGGGGGGGTCTTCTTAAAGGGGGTCTTTCGTCATAATATATAAAAGGAAGTAAATATGACGCCGTAGAGTTTATCGTTTAGAATACCCACTCTTATAGGATTTCACCTTTTGTACAGCTCTAAAGTCGAAAAGTTTGGCTCATTTATTGTTTTGCACCCATTTTAGTAATGGTCTAACCAGATTATCTGTTGATTATATATTGGGAGTCCTCAATTTAGCTTAATTCAAATTTATTTAGAAAAGAGATTTTTAACGTGTACCTGACATCGAAGAGGCTTCTGACAGACAGTTTAACGTCCCCTCCGAGAGACGACGTGCTCAAATTTATTCACCTCCCACGTAAATAAATCGAGGACCAGGTGGGTATCGAACCGCGGATCTACCAGTTCAGAGCTAAGTACATTAACCAGACAGCTAATCTGCCCCTACACTTAGACATTGTATGATCAGAAGAAGTTATGTGAGATACATCTTCATGGACTGCCATATTTTAGTTGTACAGTTGAGTTTTTATATAAATAAACACCCTGTTGTTAATAAATTGTTTTCATCAAATAAAAATAAATGTAGTATTACTTCAGTACAGTTTATTTTTTTAACTAAACTTTGTCCAAATAATACACTCAAAATTATCTTTTTTCTAAACAATTTTCATAATTTTATTTATTTTATATAATAAAAACAAAAATATTTCTACGAGAAATAGAAACTCATCGCAGATTGTAATTTAGTCAAATGAAAATCATTTTTATAATTTATTTTGAAATATATATCAGACTATATGAATTATTATGCTGTTATAGTATTATATATTAAGTAAAATTTTTGTTTTTAATTCAAAAATAAATAATATTTTAAAGAATTGTTTAGAAGAAAGGTATTTTTGAAAGTATAATTTGGACAAATTTTAATTAAAAACAAAAAAATAATGAATAGAATGATGAAAAATCTTTGTGGCCTTATTCCCTAATGTTAATTTAATAAAGGTGTTTAAAATTTAACAGTGCTGATAAAACAAATAACTAAAAGAAAAACGAATTAATTTAATTATAATTAATTCATTTTTTGATATATGATAAAGTTTAAAAATTGTTATATTTGATGGAAATTGAATGAATATTTGCGAGGTGTTTTAGGCAGAAAGAAAAGCTGGAGAAGAGGGGTCATTACTAGTAAATGGAAGGTTTCATTAGGGGTTTGTTAAAACAATAGGGTTTATAAGATGATAAAAGAGAATTATGGGACGGCTGGAGGTGAGTTTATTGATTTTAAGTGTCTTCTAGCCATGGTGCTGGTTCGGGGGGTGGGTGGGGGGGTTGAAACAGTTTCCTTTTTTCTTTTTATTTTTGTTTGAGGTTCTTAATTTAACATGGTGTAAGTCAGTTTATGTTTAAAATCTTATTCTTGTCAATTTATGAGGCATGAAGAGAAGGGGTTTTTTTTTTTGGGTGGCGGAAGGAGGGTGGTTGGGGGGTGAATTTGGGGGGATGGGGTGTTATAAGCTGGCTGTAAGAAGAGAAAACGTGTTAGTGTTTTGGCGGCGAGGGTTTGTATCGACCGACTGCACCCTCTCCACCCCTAGTGGCCAGGCGGGGCAGGGGGGTGGCTGTACGATTTATTTTGTAAATAGCCGCTACGGGGCCCATAAAACACACTCTCACTGCCACCTCGGTGTCTAATTACGTGGGAGACTTCTCGACAGTCATCCTCCACTAGGTCCAACCTTCTAATGTACTCAATTACTATCCTAATCAGACATCTGATTTCATCTTCTTTACTCCCTCTTTTGCACTAATCTTCTTCTGTTCTTCTTCTTCTTTACTTGAATATCTCAAGCTTCACCAAACTCTGAAGCTCATACTTCCAAACTTAATAAACAAATAGAAACTTCATTGCTTAACTTTTCTATCATTATTTAATTAGCCAATTGTTGTGAAGTAGCATAACTAACTGTCAGACTTTTAAAGCTATTTAACCGCACAGGGTTAGCTCAGTGTCAGCGTGCTTCCCTTTGAACTGTTAGGTCCGGGATTCAATACCCACTCTCGCCCTCAATATATTCAAGTGGAAGGTGAATAAATATGGAACACATCATCCCTTTGAAAGGTTAAAGCATCAGCGAGCCTATACTATGTCAGATAATCTTTAAAATCCCTATTCTAAACACACTTGAGCAAGGCAAACTTTACGACTCTCTTAGTAGAATCAGTCTTCTCTGTGTGTTGTTAAAAAGAGTCAATGTATGGTTTATGTGTGATGTTCCCCTTGTGGGACTGACACTGCAGCCTAACCTAACCTAAGCAAATTTTAACATTAGGAGAGGACTTCTGTGACAATCTTGACAACCTAGCATCCAATGGAATTTCGAATTTAAGCGAGTTATTTGTTATTTCAGGATGGTTCAAGTGAACCAGTTACAAGGGAGAATAGCCCTTTCTTTCAGGGAGCCAGCTCTTGGCCTATGAGTATTCTCTTCTGAGAGCTAACTTCAACCTAGTCTAATCTATTTTACTCTTATCAAGGCTATCTGTACTTGCAGATTACTGTAAAACTGTAAACCTTAACAGTCTTTCAGCATTTGTAAATACCTCATGGTATAACGTAAGGAATTAATCTACCTGTCCAATGAGCTTTGGATGTGGTTAGAGCAAGTCAACCTCCCGGCGTTCCTGAGCTCTATCCACGCCATAAATAGGATTAAATCATGATAGGGACATCCAAGGAGATTACCTATAGTTTAATGTAAAAAAAATGTTACATGTATAGTGTATAATTAGACGTAAGATTAAGGTAAGCCAGACTACGTCGGACCTAGTTATGTTCATGGGATCTTCCTTTTGCTCCGAAATATCATTCGTACCCAGTGTAACCGTTTCGCGATGTAAAAATACTGTTGCGCGTATAGTATCGAGTTGCCCGCCTCCTCGTGGTCCACCTTGGGCGTCGCCATGTGGAACATGGGACGACTAAAGGGCAAATCGTACAAAGACAACCTGACTTGATTTAAAAACGGTATGGCCTGAAATATGGCTTGGTGCGTATAAAGGTCAACACACGTTAGAGGAAGTCATGTCTCTTAATGGTTGTTTAAAAACAATCAGCCATGGAAAATACGGAGAACAGGTCATTCCTATACATTGCCTCTTCTTCTGCTCTCTGTAAAACTGAAGAGGTTTCATTTCTCTCTACCAGACTTGTCTGCACAGACTAACTGCTACAGTCCTATCTGTATTTACCACTATGTATTATATGTATTGCCACTATGTATTCTATGTATTGCCACTATGTATTCTATTCATTACTACAATGTATTTTATGTATTACCACAATGTATTCTATGTAAAACCACTATGTATTATATGCATTACTATTATGTATTCTTTGTATGACCACTATGGACTCTATGTATTACCACGATATATTATATGCATTACCACTATGTATTCTATTCATTACCACAATGTATTTTATGTATTACCATAATGTATTGTATGTATTACTACTATGTATTATTTGCATTACGACTACGAATTCTTTGTATTACCACCATGGATTCTATGTATTACCAATATGTATTATATGTATTACCACTATGTCACAGACTTAACTAAATGAATTAACACAATTAAGATCAAACACACAAAAAAATGCATTAGTACTTAATTTTGGAACTATAAACAAGGAAAATAAACTCGTAAATTCATATTAGTGAATGACAAAGCTGTCGCTAAGTGAAGACAATCACGTCAAATCTGCATGAACTCATACAATACAGTTCCTAACTAACTCCACAAAACCCAATGCTTCCAAAGTAACTTACTTCAAGGCTTCAGAATGTCTAATTACTAAGGAGTAATTACTAATTAGCCACTAAACATACTTACGGAATATCAAATCAGAGACTACATCACTGCAATGGATTAATTTGTCGTCCTATCATTCTATTCATATAACCTGTACATTTATAAAACTCATAAATTCGATAGACAAAGACAAATTGTAAAATAGCTCTTAAATGTAATTATGTGTTATTATAAGACCTAAAATACTAATTATAAGAATATCAATAACATAAGTATCAAAATTTATAGTATTGATATTAAGTATAAAATGTAATACCTTTTGTATTATATTTCTCTAAATTTAATTATTTGATAATTAATGTCTATATTGTATTAGAATTGTTTTTATTATAATTTGTTAATGAATACTTGTAATCTATACAAGGGAACAGGTGATAGATGAACTCCATGATTTGGAGGTTACCCAAATCAGGAAAAATAAAAAAAAAAAATATATATATATATATATATATATATATAAACATTTTTTCGTTGAAAATACGATCCAAAACGGACAGAAATAGTTCAATATAGACAAAGAAACATAGAGAAATGAAAAGAACACACTTACAGTCTCTAATTTTCGGTTTGAACCGTCTTCAGGAGAGATAAGAGAGGGAAACCAAGCGCACTGGTTCAGAGACGGTTGCAGACGGTTGGGTCTCCAACCGTCTCTGAACCAGTGCGCTTGGTTTCCCTCTCTTAACTCTCTTGAAGACGGTTCAAACCGAAAATTAGAGACTGTAAGTGTGTTCTTTTGATTTCTCTATGTTTCTTTGTCTATATTGAACATTATATATATATATATATAAAGATTTCACATAAACACGTAAAATAACAATCAATGATCAAACCACAATAAGAAAAAATAATAAAAAAGAAAAAAACAGTTGGGTTTTTGACTCTGACGAAGACTACTTGTTACGGTTGAAGGATCTTAGTCTTGTTTTCCCATTTTCTTATTGTGGTTTGATCATATATATATATATATATATATATATATATATATATATATATATATATATATATATATATATATCTTTAAAATCTAAAAACCCACAAACACTCATTGTAAATTTTAGACACTTTTAATAATATGTGCACTAAATTGACATTGAGTGCCAGGTTAGCTCACGTACACGTCTCTGAGCTGGTAGTCTGGGGTTCGATACCCACCTGGTCCTCGATTTATTCACTCGGGATGAATAAATCTGAGTACGTTGTCCCTCGGAGAGGACTTTAAGCCTTCGGTCCCTGTACTATATCAGGCACTCGTTAAAAATGCCTAATTAAAATGTACTTAAGTTAGGCCAAATTGAGGAGTCCCAATGTAAATTCTATAGAATAACCTTCAAAAACAAAAAGCCAGTAAACGACTGACGTCATCACCCGCTAGGGGATTGGTTTAAACTATAAAAAATTGACATTACTGCAAACAAAATCATAACACTAATGTTACTATCCATGATTTGTTAAAACTAGTGTTAACTTGAACTTTTTATCCACAGATCTGGACTGAAATCAGCTTTTTGTAAGTTTTTAAATATTATTAAAACAGAAAACGGATTTTTTTTGTTGATTTTTTGTTTTTAATGAAGTTTAAATAGCTAAATATAATATATTAGTTTATGATTATTGTTTGTTATGTGAGCCCTTTGGTGAGTGCTGGATTGAAGTGGGTTTCCTGCTTTACTGTATTCCTTTCCTCTGTTTTGTCGATGCAGACTGGTTGGTTTCAGCTGGCTGGCGAGGGTTGATTCCTCCTTCCTGGTGGACCACCTACGCGTGGGTCATTGCCTGCTCTCCCCGCTATTCCCTATAAGTCATTAACTTAACTAGAAAATCTCTTCCTTCTCCGCTTCAACTAGCAGTCTTTCTAAACTGTTTTCCCATCGCAGTCCTTTCAAGCCATCAGGGTATTTCATTTTGAACCCTTCAACCATTTCTTAACTCTAAATACAAAGCTTTTCTATACCAGGGATTTGATTATTAACACCCTAACCCAGTGTGTCTCAAACGTTTTTCTTCAGGACACAATTTAAAATATTATTACAAAAAAGAAAAAGAATTACTAAAATAATAATAGGTTAGGTTAGGTTAGGTTGCAGTGGCAGTCCCACAAGGAAACACACTTAGGCCAAGCATTGGCCCTTTGTGATACCAAACAATGAAGATTGATTCTACAGTGGGATTCCTAAATTTTGCCTAACTCAAATGTATTTAGAGTAGGTATATTTAACGAGTACCTGACATCGTACAGGCTCGGGTCCGACAGTTTAACGTCCTTCTCCGAGGGACGACGGGCTCAGATTTATTCAACTCCCGCGTGAATAAATCGAGGGCCAGGTGGGGATCGAACCCCGGTCCTATCAGTTCAGAGGCGAGCACGTAACCACTGAGCTAGCTAGCCTGACTCCCCAAAAATAATAATAACAGCAATATTATAATAATCATAATTAATAATATAATAGGACTAGCACCGTATATCTTTACTAGATCAAGACACTTAACATTTACATTAACATTAGCCTTACCTATATGAATGTCAATATTAAATAACCAAAGCTTTGAGGTGCATCACTGATTTTAAAATTGACAATTTAGTCCTGAATTTTGGTAATTGGAAAATGCAAGGAAATTAAAAGGAGGGAGACAGAGAGAGAGAGAGAGATGAGTTACAAATTATTTAAATCCCAAAGGAAAGGAAAATAGAAAGTATTATCCATTACTGTTTAAAAATTAAAGAAATTTACCTTCCAGTTTAAAAATCAAGCGGCAGAAACTTGACTCAGACTTGAAAGTCATTGGTGTTTTTAAAATAAATGAAAACGATGCACATTTTTAAAATATTATTCTGTTAGTTAAATTCAATCTTTCGTTGTCTTGAGGCGCACCTGGCTATCTTCCAGGGCGCACCGTTTGAGAACCATTTCTGAACCCCAAATACAAAATGTTTCTAGAATAAAGTATTAAGTTTGGACCCCCTAACCATTTCTGAACCCCCCATACAAAGTATTTCTAGACCAGAGTATTAAGTTTTGACCCCCTAACCATTTCTGAACCCCAAATACAAAATGTTTCTAGAATAAAGTATTAAGTTTTGACCCCCTAACCATTTCTGAACCCCCCATACAAACTGTTTCTAGACCATAGTTTTAAGTTTGGACCCCCTAACCATTTCTGAACCCCCCATACAAAGTATTTCTAGACCAGAGTATTACGTTTGGACCCCCTAACCATTTCTGAACCCCCCATACAAAGTATTTCTAGACCAGAGTATTAAGTTTGGACCCCCTAACCATTTCTGAACCCCCCATACAAAGTGTTTCTAGACCAGAGTTTTAAGTTTGGACCCCCTATCCATTTCTGAACCCCCCATATAAAGTGTTTCCCAGATTGTTGATTTTGAACACTCTAACCATCTCTAAACGGATCATATAAAGTATTTTCAGGCATGGCTTTAATTATTTGACCTCTAGCAATCTCTGAACACTCTTCCTCTATAAAAGAAAATATCAGGGTTTTGGTTCTAGATCCCGTAACTATATCTGAACATTCTATACAATGTGATTCCAGACCAGGATTTTTGTTCTAGACTCTTTAACAATCTTTGAACTCCCCATGTAAAACCCTGATATTGATACAAATATAGTAAACTTCAGAAACTGAGCTGAAATCATTCGAGAAAGGTAACTAGTTGCTATCACATTAATACTTAAACTGACTAGTGAAAACGGGCATCTGGTGCAGCATTGGGATAAGGAGGTAGATAAGAGATATTTTAAAAGGCATAAAAAGCAAGGAAAGGTTAGAAAGTGGGAGAAAGGCTAAAATATAATGTTTACAAAAAGGATTTTCTCAAACGTTGACTCGTTTCCACCATTTACTGATCATCGTCAACTGCGCTCTTCGAAAGTTTATCATGACTATCAATTTTCTTGAATACTCACTCACAAAGTCACACACAGCACAAGGTCTTTCACATGTTTGAGTCGTTCGTGTGTGTGATTGACCGTATCATGACTCATTTGAACTTCTAGGCTTCCTCATAAATTTGATTTTAAGATAGTTTCTTTTTTCTAATTGTAATGACGTAGGCCATATATCAATAAAAAAAAACTCTTCCAGGGAACTGAAGTGCAGTGATATTTATATAATCTCGTGTAAAAGTTGCCATGAAATTTATATTGGTCAAACTGGTAAATCATCAAAAACACGTGTAAAACAACACCAATGCAATGTAAGTAGACCTGAAAAAAGTAAGGCCTTGTTCATACATATAATATAGAAAATAAGTAAGCTAAAATGATTACTTATAATAAATCGGTGTAGTTAAGAAATATTTTCAAATCATCTCTGATTAAATTTACTAGATCAAATAATATAAACATAACATCATAATATAATAACATAATATTATAAACGTAAGTAACGGGCATTTCAAACTTTATTCGGTCTTACAAGGGCAATAGCCTCACCTAAGAGGGTTGACAGTTAACAGATAGATTTTTACTTATTTTTCCCTATACTCCTTTGTTTACCCTAACATCTCTCTCTGGACTATTAACTTTTCCTGCACTTTACACCCTTTAAAATATCCCTCTTCCCTCCCACTCCTTTCAACCTCTTACCAGATGTTTCGAAATCTTTGCTTTTAGTTGTTTGGTTTGAGATTTAAGTCTGACGAAGACTGCTTGTTACGGTTGAAAGACTTTAGCCTTTTTTGTTTTCAGTTCATATTGTGGTATATATATGTATATAAACACTTTTTCTTCTTCTTGATAAATAATACCTTATATATATATATATATATATATATATATATATATATATATATACTGGGTTGCCGGGTTGGTTACTTGCTGTTGCGTCTACAACCAGCTTGGTCTCCCTTTTTCTTTCCTCCTGAAGACGGATTACCCGAAAATTTGAGTCTGTAAATGTGTTTCCTTACTCTGTGTGTTACTCTTCTTGAATTTTGAACTCGTAAGACTGAAGTAAGTAACTCGTTTTAATTTTATATATATACAAAATTAAAGTTTATCAGGACTCGGTCGGTTCTTCAAGTTCAAATTAAACTCTCATTGTCAACGGTTTTTATCTAAAACCTTTTTCATAGGCAGAAGTATACGAGTACAATTTTGAAACAGAAAAAGTATTACCTTAGAAATTACTCTATAAAGAAAACTTTATGTGATTTTCATCATATACCTGTCTAGTTTGAATGAACACGTGATGCATAAATATATATATTATTTTTTTTGTAATTCATTTTACAGCCTTGTTCTGTAAGCGATTATCTCGTAATATGAAATTTCCACTTTTGATTAACAAAGCCCTAAATATCAAGTAAATTTAATTTATTACCTGTGCAATCGGTTACAGTGCGGTACTTACTCATATTAAGAGATTTCCAGAATTACGTCTGCACACAAAAAAAAATGTTTAATATTAAACTTGCTGACTGTTTTCCAAACAAACGTTTTATATATGATTTTTCTTTCTAGTTTTAATCAATTTGGAATTCATTTACAATTAATTTTATTTTTTGCTGTCTTTTGTTTAATATCCGCATCAATGTCAAAAAAAACCTTTAAAAGTTCTTTCATCACTTTTAGAAAACAGCTCTTTTTTAAAGAAAAATTTAATTCAAAAGTATAATTTATATGTATTTCATCTTCTGTATATATTAAAAAACAATTAAGTAAATTACTTTTATTTGTTATGCTAAAGATTAGTGGTTTTGTAAAAAAAAACATGGTTTTGATATTTTGAATCTATTTTTAATTATGACTGTCTCAATAATTTTACCAATACTCTCGGCTGGTTTTTTCCTACTCTTGGTGGTAATTCTTCAGGGTTAAAAGATCTTAGTCTTTTTTTTCATTTCTTATTGTGGTTTAGGCGTTATCCCTGTTTTTGTAACATCTTTTGTTGTAATATAAATATTTTCTTAAGCTTAATTAAATAAACAGATTGTAATTAGTGAATCAGTAAATTTGGACGATCGTTGATTGGCCGTTGATTAGCCAAGTGTTTCATCTTCTCTGGTTGGAGTAGGGCTGAAGATGCTAAAGGCTCTATTTGACTGGTCGTCATTAAACACAGACTCTACTTGAAGCTCGTTCTAATCCGTAAATCTTTCTGGTAAACATCTAGCTACCCTTGCTTAGGCACTCCGCGTTACCTCTCTAATCCTTCAACGTCTCCCATTCCTCATGCCAAGAACTTAACTTACATAGGCTTCACCCAAAACTATCAACACGACATACATATATTAAATACATGCATATAAATTAATAAACGAACAGATAAACCACCAATCCGATATCTTATTCAAACCACTAACAAAAATAAAAAGAAGACTAGATGGACAATATGACGATAAAAAGAACTATAAAAGAATTAGACTAGATAATAATTAAATAAATTCAAAAATAACGCCATAATTTGAAATAACAATATCTAGACAGCAGTGGACACAACTATAAAACCTCTCGACAATAGCCCCATAGATTAGTTGCGAACGAAGATGGACAAGATCCGAAAGCGCTCCAACATCTCCGATATCAACTACGAGGTATGACGGTTTTTTCTAATTCTAATATTAATACATATATTACTTCACTCCATACTATTTTTAAAAAAAACTATTATAAATAACAACCAATACCTTTTACACTTGAAAAATGTATTTAAATACCATAATTCAAACAGTAAAGCATGTCTGCTTCTGACTTAATTAAATTCCTTTATATATATTTCATGAAGCTTGTCTCCAAAAAAAAAAAAAGCAATTCTATTACTTTAGTAGAGATAATCATATTAGGGACAAACATTAAAATCTCTATTAAGGTCATTTAGGGAGGCCAGTACCAATGTACTCGCTTCTGGATTGGTAGGTCCAAGGTTCAATACTAACTTTTATTTTCTTTTTTATATTTCATAAAGTAATTTTTTCCAAAAAAAAAACTACAATTCTATTGTTTTAGTAGAAACAATAATATTTGGGGCAAATATTAAAATCTCTATTAAGGACATTTAGGGAGGCCAGTACCAATGTACTCGCTTCTGGATTCGTAGGTCCGAGGTTTCCATCTTTATATATTCTATGAAGCTTTTCTCCAAAAAAAAACTACTATTTATTGTTTTAGTAGAAACAATTATATTTGGGATAAATATTAAAACTTCTACTACGGTTATTTTGGGAGCCAGGTTAGCCCAGTGGTAATCTCCTCGCTTTGATAGGTAGGACCGAGCTTCAATACTGACTTTTATTCTTCTTATTATATTTCATGAAGTAATTTTTGCCAAACAAAACTACAATTCTATTGTTTTAGTAGAGATAATCATATTTGGGACAAATATGAAAACTTCTATTACGGTATTTTGGGGGGCCGGGTTAGCCCAGTGGCAATCTACTCGCCTCTGGATTGGTACATCCGAGGTTCAATACCCACTCTAGTCCTCAATTTATTTCATGCAGGTGGTGAATAAATCTGAGCACATTGTACCTAGGAGAGGACGTTAAATTGTCGGCCCCTTAGCCTGCACAATGTCAGATACTCGTTAAAAATCCCTTTAACCTTAAATACACTTAGGTTAGACAAAATTTAGGACTCCCAATTTAGAATCAATTTTCATATTAAACACATCTACTTCCGTATGCATAAACATTCTTGAATCAATGTCAAAAATGGTTCCATAGAATTGAAAAAATCTCTTAAAAAAAATTATTGCTAGATTCACGAGCTATGCAAGCAGTTATCTCATGATAGCAAGGAAAATGTCTTCACCACAAGGAATTTATTTTACGACGCGTTTCAAACACTTGGTGTTCATCATCAAGCACAACTACAAAATAAAGTCAAAATGTATAAACAAATTTTGAAGTTGTATAATGGAACCAAAATTTTTTATAAAATACGATAAAAGGAGTTACTTACCTTCCTCAGAAGGGATGATAAACACAAAGTATTCTTGACTACACAAAATTCGGCCTTGCATGGAACAGAAGACTTGAAAACTTATAGAGAATACAATCGTATATCTATATGATATCATGAACGCTGTGGAGCACACGCTCAAGCTATAAATAATTTAATTAAAGAGTAGTTACAAAGAGATTCCAGATGGCCCCAAAGACTTTGTCGATGCCAAATTAACTCCGTAGTAATAAATATGACATGGGGATGTCAATTCGACACGTGCCAGGATCAATCCCCCATCATTGTACACACTTGAGAAGATTATGACGAAGAATGGTTCATATAAATCTTTACAACTATTAAAATACTTGACAACAAATGAAATAACGGATTCGTTTCAAAATTATATCTCGGTTGATATATATCCATTATGATAATTTCTATACCATTTTTCTTTCTTTATAGAGATTTGGTCTTGAGTTAAACAGTAAAAGACCTTTATGTAAACGTTTCGTCTATATTTGTAGACATCTTCAGGGTTATATGAAACAAAAATTGATTACAGAAACATAAAAAAAATATATGTTAGATTATTTATATGAATATACATTATTAGAGATCTCTGGTCGTTGCGTTAACAGCGTGCTTGGATTCTCTCTCTCTCTCTCTCTCCTCTCTCTCTCTCTCCCCCTCTCACCCTCTCTCCCCCTCTCCCCCCTATCTCCTCCCTCTCTCCCCCCTCCCTCTCCCCCTCACCCTCTCTCTCATCCCCACTCCCCTCTCCCTCTCTCTCCCCCTCCCTCTCCCCCTCACCCTCTCTCTCACCCCCCACTCCCCCTCTCCCTCTCACTCCTTCTCTCTCTCTCCCCTCACCCTCTCTCTCTCCCTCCCTCTCCCCCGCCTCTCATTCCCCTCTCTCCCCTCACCCTCACTCTCCCCCCCTCTCTCACTCTCTCTCTCTCTCTCTCTCTCTCTCTCCTCTCTCTCTCTCTCTCTCTCTCTCTCTCTCTCTCTCCCTCCCTCCTCTATGTCTATTCTCTAAAGACGGATTTTCCTAAAATTTGAGTTAGTAACTGTTTCTTTACTCTGTCAGTTTCAAAAATAGCTGTTGGTTGAAATATATCTATTAGAATTATTTCTCTACTATTTTTTCTTTCTTGATCGCAGTTTCGTCTAGAGTCAAACAGTAAAACACCTTCATGCTAACGTTTCATCTATATTTGTAGACATCTTCAGAGTTATATCAAACAACAGTTAATTACAGAACATGAAAAAATATATGTTACATTATATAAAAAGATTTCACATAAACACGTGAAACAACAATCAATGATCAAACCACAATAAGAAATGGGAAAACAAGACTAAGATCTTTCAACCGTAACAAGCGGTCTTCGTCAGAGTCAAAAACCCAACTGGTCAAAAACCCCAGTTGGGTTTTTGACTCTGACGAAGACCGCTTGTTACGATTGAAAGATCTTAGTCTTGTTTTCCCATTTCTTATTGTGGTTTGATCATTGTTACATTATATATGAACATATGAATATACATTATTATAGGCCTCATGTCGTAGCGTTTACGGCGTGCTTGGTCTCTCTCTGTCTTTTCTCCTCAAGACGGATTTTCCGAAAATTTGAGTTAGTAAGTGTGTTTCATTGCTCTGTGTGCTACTCTTCTTCTATTTTGAACTTGTATATGTCTAGTTTGGATTTTCATTCCGACTATTTAGTGAATTTCATTATAAGAATATATACTATGCAATCAATTATCAAACTATAATATGAAATGGGAAAACAAGACCAAGATCTTTCAACCGTAACAAGCGGTCTTCGTCAGAGTAAAAAATCCGACTTATTTCACGTATTTATGTGATATCTTTTATATATTATTGGACATACATTTTTATTAATATAAATATACATTATTATCAAACTAAAAAAATACCGATGTAATAATGTATTCAAGTAAATAATGTAACTTATACATTTCATTCATGTCACTGTAATTAATTTTTTTATGTCCTCAAAAAATGAAGATGTCTACAAATACGGACGAGACGTTGGCTTAAATGTGTTAGCCACTGGCCGTTGCGTTTATGGCGTGCTTTGTCTCCAACTTTCTTTTCTCCTGAAGACGGATTTTCCTAAAATTTTAAGTTATTAAGTGTTTCTTTACTCTGTCTGTTACTCTTCTTCGATTTTGAACTTATATAAATAATGTAACATGTATTTTCTTTTATATTTCTCTAATTAATTTATTTATTGATGTGGCCCTGAAGAAGTCTACAAATATAGACGAAACGTTAGCTTAAACGTGTTAATTCGATTTTGGACCAATTATGGATAAAGAAAGAAAAATAATGTCGAATATATATGGTCGAGATAAGAAAATATTTATTTATTTTTTTTATACAAATAATAGCATTATTATAATAAGCATTTCGACGTACAACCACCCACACACGCACAGATATCATAAAAAAAATTGTCATAAAACGACTTTGGGGCTTCAAAAAATGTAATTCTGTCAAAATCTCGGTATCGAATTTTTTCACGAACACTAGACTTTACTTATAGTAAAGTAAAAAGATTTCACATAAACACGTGAAATAACAATCAATGATCAAACCACAATAATAAATGGGAAAACAAAACTAAGATCTATGGGTTTTTGAGTCTGACGAAGACCGCTTGTTACAGTTGAAAGATCTTAGTCTTGTTTTCCCATTTCTTATTGTGGTTTGATCATTATATATATATATATATATATATATATATATATATATCAGTTGGGTTTTTGACTCTGACGAAGACCGCTTGTTACAGTTGAAAGATCTTAGTCTTGTTTTCCCATTTCTTATTGTGGTTTGATCATTTATAGTAAAGTACAAAGGAGCGTTGTAGTATAATTTTTGTTGCCAGAAAATGTTTTTAAACGCTAAATCGCTTACTATAAAACAATGACATTTTAATAGAAAAGTAAAGCTAAAATTAGCAAATAACAAAAATAATTTCATGAAATTTTGATTAAGGCAGCGGTCAATATACCTATAAGAACTGAAGCTTGAAATAATGTATTACTTGCTGTACTACATTTTTAAGGAATGGACAGACTGACACGTTCTGTTTTATAATTGAATAGATTATATTCATATGTTTTATTCTGTCTTGAACGTCATTGGTAATTGGTATAAGACATGAAGAAAAAAAGTCAATATTTGGAAAGAAGGACATAAGTTGACATGGGGACAGTTATAATATAAAAGGGAAAGGAAGGAAGAACTAGAGTGTCGTGGCAGGAATACATCCTCAATCTGACCCTAGGAGGCAAAAAAACCTGACCCATGATGGCCCCTTGGCTTTAACACTTATCTGCTCCGCCGCCTTGTCTACTGTCAAAATGGCCTCTCCTATTCCACCTTTGTCTTCATCAATCAGGGCCTTTTTATGGCTCTCTTACCAATGGGATGATGACATATCAAATATACCATAAAATATTAAATATTATACGCAAATATAATGAAACAAAAGAATGCATTTGTCCTTATAGATATTATATCTTCCCGATACACACGCAAAAAGATGACCACTCTTATACACACACATACAAACCTAAATATATGCTATGTATAGAATATACACACTCATATTTATTCAATTATACAAGACCATTTGCTATTGCGTTTTGCGATGACGTCGAATATCTCAAATTTTGACAATCAGAATATCCTGAATGCAGAGATTGCTGTTTACTTTAATAAAACATATATCAATGATCAAACCACAATAATAAATGGGAAAACAAGACTAAGATCTTTCAACCGTAACAAGCGTTACGTCATAGTCAAAAACCCAACTCAGTTGCGTTTCTGACTCAGACGAAGACTGCTTGTTACGGTTGCTTGTTACTTATTGTGGTTTGATCATTGATTGTTATTTCACGTGTTCATGTGAAATCTTTATATATATAGAAAACAGGATTTCATAATAAACACGTGAAATAAAAATCAAAGTATAAACCACGGTAAGAAATCAGAAAAAAGCTTGATACAGTTGAAAGACCTTAGTCTTTTTTCTGACTTCTTACTGTGGTTTGTTCGTTGTTTAAATATATATATACTCCCATCAGTTGGGTTTTTACTCTGACAAAGACCGCTTGTTACGGTTGAAAGACCTTAGTTTTTTTTCTGACTTCTTACTGTGGTTGGACTTGATTATATATATATATATATATATATATATATATATACAATAAAATAAAAAACGAAGGAAACACACAGAAAGACACAGACATAACTCACATCGATATTTCGACAATCGTCGTCATCAGGAGGTGCGAAGAGCGAAGAGTCCCGCAGGAAGACAGGGCGGTACTCTGTCAGTACCGCCCTGTCTTCCTGCGGGACTCTTCGCTCTTCGCTCTTCGCACCTCCTGATGACGACGATTGTCGAAATATCGATGTGAGTTATGTCTGTGTCTTTCTGTGTGTTTCCTTCGTTTTTTATTTTATTGTAAAAAAGTCCGCTGGACCGTTTCTTTTAATTGTATATATATATATATATATATATATATATATATATCTTGTTAAAAAAGATTTCACATAAACACGTGAAATAACAATAAATGATCAAAACACTATATGAAATTGGTAAACAAGACTAAGATCTTTCAACCGTAACAAGCGGTCTTCGCCAGAGTCAAAAACCCAACACACAGAACACAGAAACAAACACAGAACAAAGGGACAAGCACACTTACTGTCTCTAATTTTCTGTTGAACCGGCATCAGGAGAGTTGAGATAGGGACACCAAGCGCATTTGTGAAGCGACGGTTGGAGACCCTAACAACATATATAAAATATATATATATACACCCATCAGTTGGATTTTTACTCTGACAAAGACCGCTTGTTATGGTTGTAAGATCTTAGTATTTTTTTCCCATTTATTACTTGTATTGTTTGAACATACAATATATATATATATATATATATATATATACTAAATTGAATGAACTGTCCAGTTTCTGTGTGTTGGGACACCACTAACCCCAAAACCGTTTTCATTAAGGAATTCAATATAACCAATAAGCCCTAACTCAAAAAATTGTTGGATCTGCTACACCTAAACACGTACAACTTAAATTTGAAATATTTCATATAGTTAAGGAACAGATACTCTTTATGATATAATACTTGCAGTGTTTTTATCCTTTGTTTATCTTTGAGAATCTTTTATTTTAAAAAAGATCAACATTTTTATTAAAACATTTTATTAAATTCAGATATCGTAATATATAGAGGGAAATATGATGTTTTCATGTTGTTGTACTTTGAGGTTATTCAAAGAAACAAATTGCCTATGACTTCAAGAATGACTTCAGAAAAGAAATGTTTTGCTCTTATTTATGATAGGTTCCAGGTTAGCTCAGTGGTTAACGTATTCGCCTCTGAACTGATAGGACTGGGGTTCGATCCCCACCTGGCCCTCGATTTATTCATGCGTGAGGTGAATAAATCTGACTACGTCGTCCCTCCGGAGAGGACGTTAAACCTTCGGTCCCAAGTCTGTACGATGTCAGGTCCCTACTCTAAATACACTTGAGTTAGGCAAAATTTAGGACTCCCATTGTAGAATCAATCTTCATTGTGTGGTATCAAAATGGACCAATGCTCGGCCTACGTGTGTTCCCTTGTGGGACTACCACTGCAACCTAACCTATCCTATTTATGATAAAGTTTGGATATTGTAATATTTTACAATTATGCAAAATAAAAATTAAGTTTAAGCACATGACTTAAGTTTTGAGTTGGGAAATCGATGCGAGATGCTTAAAGGTAACCTTCAAGTTAGCATACTGTCAGTGATTTCGGAGACTAATTGGCGCTAAATGTCATTAGTGAAAGATACAGTTTGAAAAGAATTAAATAAGAGGAGATATACAGGAAGAAGGAAGTGCAGAGTAATGTCTTGATAGATGTTTGGTCTCGGTGTCGTTCAGTAATCGGGGTAGAGGCAGGGACTAGATGACTAAGGACTAGATGACTAAGGACTAGATGACGCGAGTTTCCTTAGCCTGTGAAGGAAGGAGGCCAAGGACTTGGGGTGTTGCACAGACATTGGCATCATCACGAGTCAAACTTTTACTTTTCACCTCTTCCCTTTAAGGAACATTCCAACAATAGATGCGTCTTGTTAGCACCTCAACGTTTATATATATATATATATATATAAACACTAATAACTTCTCGACCGTGTGACAGATATACAACTAAAAAATGATTGATCGGGATGCGGTCAGTTTCTTCCACTTTCAATCCAAACTCTCATTGCCGACGTTTCAATTTTATTTAAAATCTTTTTCCAAAGGCACAAGTAGGAGTATTGGCAATTGAAGGAACTATTACAATTACATTTCTTAACTAGTGAATATATATATATATATATATATAATGATCAAACCACAATAAGAAATGGGAAAACAAGACTAAGATCTTTCAACCGTAACAAGCGGTCTTCGTCAGAGTCAAAAACCCAACTGAACACTAGATGCAGAAAACATCTGGTGAGGAGTTGAGAAGAGTGGGAGGGAAGAGTGGTATTTTAAAAGGGTGAAAGCACAGGAAAGGACTAATGTCCAGAAAGGGATGTTTGGGGAAACAAAGGAGTACAGTAAGAAAAAGTAAAAAACTATCCGCTAGCTGTCAACCCTCTTTGAAGAGGCTATTGCCCTCGTGACGAAAGTATCAAGTTTGAAGAGACCGTTACTAATGTTTATAATATTAGATCTATTAAATTTAATTATAGACGATTCAATAATATTTCTTAACAACATTGATTTTTCATAGGTAATAAATTTAGCTCCTGTCCAATCAATATGATGATTTTCATTGTTTATATGCAAGAATAAGGCACTACTTTTTCCTGTCTACTTACGTTGTATTGGTGTTGTTTTACACGTGTTTTTAATGATTTACCAGTTTGACCAATATAAATTTTATGGCAATTTTTGCCCGGAATTTTATAAATACCACCGGACTCCAATTCCCTGGGAGAGTTTTTTTATTAACATATTGCCCACGTTATTACGATTAGAAAACACTATATTAAAATCAAGTTGTTTGGCTAATCTTGGAAGGGGGTCCAATGATTCGTGGTATGGCAAAACTATAGAATTTGATAATAAAAGGGGCTCTTTTGAAGTATTAGAGAAAGTTTTTTTAGCACCCTTCAAAGCTAAATCGATATAAGAAGAGGGGTATTTTAATGAAAGGGCAATTGACCTAATGTTATTAATCTCTTCATTAAGAAATTCTGGAGAGGAAACTCTTAAAGCTCTCAAAAACATATTTCTAAAAACAGAAATTTTAGAAATTTCTAAATGCAAGAAATTTCTAAAATGCAAATGCAAGTACGAATGTACTTGCATACGTTCATTTTTATTCGTCGCATCCAAAAAATGTTAAAATTTCTGTTTTTAGAAATATGTTTTTGAGAGCTTTAAGAGTTTCCTCTCCAGAATTTCTTAATGAAGAGATTAATAACATTAGGTCAATTGCCCTTTCATTAAAATACCCCTCTTCTTATATCGATTTAGCTTTGAAGGGTGCTAAAAAAACTTTCTCTAATACTTCAAAAGAGCCCCTTCTATTATCAAATTCTATAGTTTTGCCATACCACGAATCATTGGACCCCCTTCCAAGATTAGCCAAACAACTTGATTTTAATATAGTGTTTTCTAATCGTAATAACGTGGGTAATATGTTAATAAAAAACTCTCCAAGCGAATTGGAGTCCGCTGGTATTTATAAAATTCCGGGCAAAAATTGCCATAAAATTTATATTGGTCAAACTGGTAAATCATTAAAAACACGTGTAAAACAACACCAATATAACGTAAGTAGACAGGAAAACAGTAGTGCCTTATTCTTGCATATAAAAAATGAAAATCATCATATTGATTGGACAGGAGCTAAATTTATTACCTATGAAAAATCAATGTTGTTAAGAAATATTATTGAATCGTCTCTAATTAAATTTAATAGATCTAATATTATAAACATTAGTAACGGTCTCTTCAAACTTGATACTTTCGTCACGAGGGCAATAGCCTCTTCAAAGAGGGTTGACAGCTAGCGGATAGTTTTTTACTTTTTCTTACTGTACTCCTTTGTTTCCCCAAACATCCCTTTCTGGACATTAGTCCTTTCCTGTGCTTTCACCCTTTTAAAATACCACTCTTCCCTCCCACTCTTCTCAACTCCTCACCAGATGTTTTCTGCATCTAGTGTTCAGTTGGGTTTTTGACTCTGACGAAGACCGCTTGTTACGGTTGAAAGATCTTAGTCTTGTTTTCCCATTTCTTATTGTGGTTTGATCATTGATTGTTGTTTCACGTGTTTATGTGAAATCTTTTTATATATATATATAGTGAATATATATATATATATAGTGAATATATATATATATATATATATATATATATATATATATATATATATATATATAATAAACTATATACCAGTCATGCATCGTATGCTGATCTAGCAGTTTATGGACTGGTTAGACTCTGTGTTCATCTTCAAGCAAAACTGCTTGATCGATGAATGTAATCCATTTAAAATCGATGTAATGCATTTATATATATATCAATGATCAAACCACAATAAGAAAATGGGAAAACAAGACTAAGATCTTTCAGCCGTAACAAGCGGTCTTCGTCAGAGTCATAAACCGAACTGTTGACCAAACCACATTTTCTTATTGTGGTTTGATCATTGATTGTTATTTCACGTGTTTATGTATATATATATATATATATATATATATATATAATATATATTTGTGTACAATGGCAGCAGGTCTTCCCTTAAGAATATGTTATGAAAATAAGCAGCAGCTTCTGCATTGACCAATTTCTTGTTGACACTCTGTAGTTTTCGTATCACTTTGCGGTGAGACTCTGGTAGCTTCCAAAGAAGATTAGCGAAGGTTCGCTAATCTTCTTTGGAAGCTACCAGAGTCTCACCGCAAAGTGATACGAAAACTACAGAGTGTCAACAAGAAATTGGTCAATGCAGAAGCTGCTGCTTATTTTAATAATATATATATATATACATATATATATTTGAAAATTTGGATAGCAATCCTTCTTTTATACATGTTTTGTTGAAGACCTTTGTACTGTGGCATGAATAAATTGCATTGTCCATCTTTCAAGTTTTCTCACTTTTATTTTAAATCTGTCTGGTACTAAATACACTAGTTCTCCAAATAATTTATTATTTATAACTGACATGTTTCGGTCTCCTATTTATGAAGTTAAGTGGTACACCTGATTATGACAGGTGGCTAAAACTGCTTCAAACAAAATGTATATTTTGGTGATAGGATTATATTTGGATGTTATCTAAGATTAGAGTGTTAATTTAAGAAAAGTATAGTGTAATATAGTGGTAGTTAGTAGGAATAAGTTTTTTATAAATATGATTAACTCTGAAGATGGTGAAGGAGACTTTTATCACGGTGTGGTCGAAAGGCCGAAGCACATGGAATAAAACAAACAAGGTGAAGGAGACCGAAACATGTCAGTTATAAATAATAAATCATTTGGAGAACTAGTGTATTTAGTACCAGAAAGATTTAAAACAAAGGTGAGAAAACTTGAAAGATGGACAATGAAATTTATTCATACCACAGTACAAAGGTCGTTCAACAATATATATATATATATATATATACATATCAATTATCAATCCACAATAAGAAATGGGAAGAAAATACGTAAGATCTTTCAACAAGTGGTCTTCGTCAGAGTCAAAAACCCAAGTGACTCTGGGTTTTTGACTCTGACGAAGACCGCTTGTTACGGTTGAAAGATCTTTGTCTTTTTTCTCATTACTGATTGTTGTTTGAACGTTTACTGCACTATATATATATATACTATACCGCATTAGTATTACTAACTATTACTATAGAGGTTCTAGGTTAGATTAGGTTGCAGTGGCAATCTCACGAGACAACACACATAGGCCGAACATTGAATGATACCACACAAAGAATATTCTACATTGAGAGTAATAAATTTTTCATAATTCAATTTTTATTAAATTAAGGATAATTAATGAGTACCTGAGATAGTTCAGGTTCTGAAACAACTGATTAACATCCTATCTGAGGGACGAGGACTCAGGTTTCTTTTTTTACCTCTTGCGTGAGAATTAATCGAATGCCCGAATGGGTTTCAAATCCCGAATCTACCAGTCGAAAGGCAAGCATGTAAGACACAGGCTACCGTTTGTGATAATAAAAATACAGTGGAACCTCTACATACGAGATTAATTCGTTCCCGGATCGTGCTCGTATCTAGAATTTCTCGTATCTAGAGCGAATTTTTCCCATAAGAAATAACTGAAAACCAATTAATTTGTTCCCGGCCTCCCAAAATCATTCAAGTTAACCCTAAATAACTATGAACACATCTTCCTGATTACTACAAAAACACATTCAAATAGTGACTGAACATAAAAATACAGTAATAAGATAAATAAGATGATATTAACGAAATAAAATGCAAGTTTATTATGAGCATTTATTATGAGCACTTCCACTTAAAATTAAAGTTAACTTTATGAAAAACTAAATTTTTTTACGGCACTAATTTATTTATGCACTTTTTTCTGCTTTTTTTTTGCTTTTTAACATTACTGTATCAGTTTTTACTTTTCTTCGCTTTCTTTTGCCCTTTTAGCTGGACTCGCAACACTTTCACTTTCTGGAAATTCTCGTAACTTGGATTTTCTCTCGTATGTAGAGTAAGATTTTTGCTCGAAAGACCTCTTGTATCTCGAGTTTCTCGTAAGTAGAGTAGCTCGTATGTAGAGGTTCCACTGTATTAATCTCACGTGCATGTTCCTCTTGATAACGGAGGGTTTCAAAATCATTAGATTAGTGAAGATTTATGTGAATTGATAACATTACAATAATATAAGCATATTTTGTAAAGTTTGATCAAGATTTTAATGAAAGTTGAAGTAGCAGGCACTTATAAAGTTATACATTTTATACTAGCTCTATTAATACTGGCTATTATCAACAGACTAATACATCATTCACTTTTAAATTATACTACGAGAGAGATTATGAAAATAACTAGATATTGTCAAACTATTAAAAAAAAAACAAAAATTATAGTAAAAATAACATCGTCATTGCATGTACTTTGATCATCAAGAAAGAAAAAAAAATCAACTACATTGGATCGTTATCAGATGATTATGATGGGTGAATCGCTCAATTTTGCATGACAAAGGATTATGCTTGGGAAATTAATCACATCAATTTTATACTGTTATGTCACGAAGTGTTTAGACACCAGTTGAAATATAAATTAAATTAATTTCAAAGAATCTAAGACATGTCAACTTGATAAATAGAATTCTCGATAGTAGTTAAAATAAAAAAAAAGGAAAAAAAATAATATTGAAAAAGCAATAACTTTAAATTTCCAGCCCATAAAAAAATGACTTAATTTATGATATACGGTTCATGTTAGAAATCTAAACAAAAGATTTTCTTAATATAATCACCTCTAGTTGGTAGGTAATTTTTTTTTTGGAATTTTACTGAAAAAAGTTTGAATAATTTTAATCAATGATCAGTAATGTTAAATTACATTCAACACCTCTCATGGTGTAATTGGGGGGGGGGGGGGGGGGGAGTTGATAATAACTCAGAGAGAAATGGCATTTTCTTATAATAGAAAAAGAAAAAAAAAAAGAATTATAACTCTTCAAATTTGGATAATTTTTTATGAAGATTTCAATAAAGTAGAAATACAACTGAAGAATCCATTTGCTGCTAGCTGCGATGAAACAGAGTCAAACATTTGTAGAGAGGGTAAAAAGACAACAGAATTAAGTCAAACAAAAATAATATATATATATAAAGCAAGAAGACAGGATTATTTTCTATAAGAACAAAACCACTACGCAACTGATTATAAGGAACCAGCATGAGAAGAAACAGCCACTGAAACACTATGTTGAACTGTTTTATATATATATATATATATATATATATATATATATATATATATATATATATAAATTTATAAAATAATCGAGAGAAATATAATTATAATTATATTTCTTGATATTCCGTTGCAAACGCAGCGATCTTCCCGTTGCTACTCATGCCAGTTCTCATGGATTCAGTTTCAATGACTGTTTCCGTGTACAGGTCCTGAGGCAGATTGATCAGACTAATTCGAAAGTCACTCTGAGAGCTTCAGAAGAAGCACTTATTAGTCTTCTGGGTGGTAGATCGGCTCCTGGGCTTAACCTCAGTCGTTGATTGTTTTTTTTATCATAAGTTGTTATCAGCTTTTAATTTTATTTTAGTTAAATGTTTTCATTATTTCAATTTTTATTTGGCTTTTATCTCTTTATCTTCCTTGTCTACCTTTGAAAGTTGGCTACACTGTTTGAGTTCTTCGGTTCGAACGCCAAGCCACTCGTTATCAGCCTTTGAAGCGATTCACATCTATTCCTGACGACGAGGACATCAAAATATAGTAGTGAGTTCAGTGATTTCTTTTCTATGTGTTGTTTTAAAAATTCTAGTTTATTATAATTATATTTATTGTAAGGTAAAAATGTAATGAAATGGTCTCCACATATAAAAATTTAATGATATAAACAACGCGTTTCGAACACGTAGTGTTCGTTAGATTTTTACCCTACAATGAGTAAATACCACATAATAACTGATTGCACTACATTAGAATTATATTTAAATTTTTATATAAATAAAAATTATAATAAAATAATTTTAATAAAGATAATAATAAAATAAAGATAATGATTTTTAAATTAAGATAATAATTATAAAAAAAATATTATTGTTTTCTTTTTCGTTCGTTTTTAATGTATATAATAACAGAAGGAAGGTATAAATCAACAAAGATTTAACTCAATATTTTGACATCCGTTGACATCATGAGATGATCATGGCTTATATGAGACTAATGGTCCGAAATGATTATATATATATATATATAAGTTTTTTTGTGATCTGATTTTAAATACTTGGGATTAAAAGTTAAAATGAAGAGCGCTCTAGGTAGGTGTGTGTTGAAGCAGGAAAGCCGTCAATGTTTGCAGATTTATTTTGCTAATCAGTCAAGGTTGTGAGAGAGGGGTTTGGCGGTCGGGGGGGCTCATTAGAAACGACACCGCTGCCGTCTTGCTGCCGCACACCATTCATCCTCTCCTGGGGGACCAGGTCAAATCACAAGCTTGCTTAACGACCCCCTCCCGGTGCACCCACCAACACCTCCCCCCCCCCCCCCCCCCACCACAAGCCCGCCACCCACGAGGCTGTCTTTAATTACCAGCCTCTGTCTCACTATGTTCTCACTCCTCTCTCGTCTGTAAACCCTATAATCACATCCAATTCTCAACCCCCCAAGAACCATCTCCTGTGCATCCCTTTCAAAGTCGTCTCCACTTCGCCATTTATCGATTACAGTATTCAAAACTAGAACACGTCAATATTTATCCCGTCTTTCCCTACTATAAAATAAAAGCTGGGAATCTTTTTCATAATTAACTGTATTTATCACTATAAACTGAGCCACTCAAACACAAATAGTAACTCTGAGGTAAAATGGATAAACCAACAAAAATCTCCACACAAATGAAGTTTTATTCAACGCGTTAGGGGCCAGGTTAGCTCAGTGGTTACGTGCTCACCTCTGAACTGATAGGACTGGGGTTTGATCCTCACCTGGCCCTCGATTTATTCACGCGGGAGGTGAATAAATCTGAGCACGTCGTCCCTCGGAGAAGGACGTTAAACCGTCGGTCCCGAGCCTGTACGATGTCAGGTACTCGTTAAAGATCCCTACTCTAAATACATTTGAGTTAGGCAAAATTTAGGACTCCCACTGTAGAATCAATCTTCATTGTGTGGTATCACAAAGGGCCAATCCTTGGGCCTACGTGTGTTCCCTTGTGGAACTGCCACTGCAACCTAACCTATTCAACGTGTTTCGAACACTTTGTGTTCATCATCAGGAAGACACTATAATACAAATTATATCTAATCAGTTACAAAATTAGAGTGAAATAATAAAATTCAGTTAAGAGAATTTAAGACATACTCAAGGATGTGGTACTGATGGTTTGGTCCATTAGTAACTTCACCCTCTCATCAGATTTAATCTACAGTATTTAAAATCAAAATTAAAAATAAAATCTGTATATCCCATTAGTTGCAGTGGCAGTCCCACAAGAGAACTCACATAGGATGAGCATTGATCCCTTATGTTACCTTGCAATGAACATTGATTCTATATTGGGCGACTTAAATTTTACCAAACTCAAGTATACTTAGAATAGGGATCTTTAACGAGTATAAAATATCGTACAGGCTCGAGACCGACAGCCTTACATCCTCTCCGAGGGATAATATGCTCAGCGTGAATAAATCGAAGGCCAGAGTGGGAATTGAACCTCAGACCTACCAGTCTTGATGCGAGTGTGTTGACACTGAGCTAACTTGACCCCAATTAGGATTCATTAAGTCATGAACTCTTTTCCTCATCACAGCGAATGCCAAAATACCTAAGTGGAGCGAATGCCAAAATACCTAAGTGCAGCGAATGCTAAAATACCTAAGTTAAGCGAATACTAAAATACCTAAGTGCAGCGAATGCTAAAATACCTAAGTGCAGCGAATGCCAAAATACCTAAGTGGAGCGAATGCCAAAATACCTAAGTGCAGCGAATGCCAAAATACCTAAGTGAAGCGAATACTAAAATACCTAAGTGCAGCGAATGCCAAAATACCTAAGTGCAGCGAATGCTAAAATACCTAAGTGAAGCGAATACTAAAATACCTAAGTGAAGCGAATACTAAAATACCTAAGTGCAGCGAGTGCCAAAATACCTAAGTGCAGCGAATGCTAAAATACCTAAGTGCAGCGAATGCCAAAATACCTAAGTGGAGCGAATGCTAAAATACCTAAGTGAAGCGAATACTAAAATACCTAAGTGAAGCGAATACTAAAATACCTAAGTGCAGCGAATGCCAAAATACCTAAGTGCAGCGAATGCTAAAATACCTAAGTGAAGCGAATACTAAAATACCTAAGTGCAGCGAATACTAAAATACCTAAGTGCAGCGAATGCCAAAATACCTAAGTGCAGCGAATGCTAAAATACTTAAGTGAAGCGAATACTAAAATACCTAAGTGAAGCGAATGCTAAAATACCTAAGTGCAGCGAATGCCAAAATACCTAAGTGGAGCGAATGCCAAAATACCTAAGTGCAGCGAATGCCAAAATACCTAAGTGAAGCGAATACTAAAATACCTAAGTGCAGCGAATGCCAAAATACCTAAGTGCAGCTAATGCCAAAATACCTAAGTGCAGCGAATGCCAAAATACCTAAGTGCAGCTAATGCCAAAATACCTAAGTGCAGCGAATGCCATAATACCTAAGTGCAGCTAATGCCAAAATACCTAAGTGAAGCGAATGCCATAATACCTAAGTGCATCGAATGCCAAAATACCTAAGTGCAGCGAATGCCATAACACCTAAGTGCAGCGAATGCCAAAATACCTAAGTGCAGCGAATGCCAAAATACCTAAGTGAGTATTTATCAGTGTTCATTTGTACCTTTTTTCTGTTATTTATACATGAAAAACAAAAAAAAGGAATTTTTTTTAATACATTAATACTTAAAATAAACTAAAAATATGAATAAATGAAATACTATGACTCACTTTTAATATTCCTGCTTTCATGATGATCGTCAACGTGTGAGAAAATATTTTTGAAAAAATAATACATAGGGATCTCATCGTCTTGATTCATTACTTATGCCATCTGTTATAGTGTGATGGTTATTCATGATGGGGAATTTCAAAATTTACGTCTTCAAAAAGCCGTTAAGTCGTCGGCCCCGAGCCTGTACAACATCAGGTACTAGTTAAACTACTCTAAATACACTAGAGTTATGCAAAATTTAGGACTCCCAAGGTAAAATCAACAATAGTGTGGATCACCCATTGCTAAAATGTGTTGGTGCCAAATAATAAATGAGCCACACATTCCATTCTTAGAATAACACTAAAAGGTATAAGCCGTATAAGTGTGAACGTAAACAGCTATGTTGTCCTTCCATAGCGGTGTTATTTTCTTTATAAACAACTAATACTCATTCAGCAACGATTAGCAATCATTTTGGTGTATCACTGCTTATTACGTCAATAAAAAAATTAATAAAATAATCTGTAAATTATAGATTATATAATCATGTGATAGCTACAGATTAAAGATCCATACATCTCTATATATATTTACACTTTTTCGTTGGAAATACGATCCAAAACGAACAAAAATAGTTCAATATAGACAAAGAAACATAGAGAAATCAAAAGAACACACTTACAGTCTCTAATTTTCGGTTTGAACCGTCTTCAGGAGAGATAAGAGAGGGAAACCAAGCGCACTGGTTCAGAGACGGTTGGTTTCCCTCTCTTATTTCTCCTGAAGACAGTTCAAACCGAAAATTAGAGACTGTAAGTGTGTTCTTTTGATTTCTCTATGTTTCTTTATCTATATATATTTATATATATTATCATGTAACAAGATTTCACAATAAACACGTGAAATAACAATCAACGTTCAAATCACAATAAGAAATATGAAAAAATTGAGTTAGGATTTGACTTTGACGAAGACCACTTGATACTGTTAAAAGATTTCAGTCTTTTTTTCTCATTTCTTATTGTGTTTTGAACGTTGATTTTATAATATATGTATATAATCTATATCAGTTCAAAATTGAAGATAGGTAGCTCAGAAAGTAAAGAAACACACTTACAGACTCAAATTTTGGGGCAATCCGTCTTGAGGAGAAAAGTTGAGTCTCTGTCAGTGTGTTTCTTTACATTCTGTGCTATTTATCTTCAATTTTGAACTGTTGTTGTATCCAGTTTGGATCGTCTTTCCGTTTATCATGTGAATATACAATCTATATTATAAATGAAATATTTAATTCTTTGTTGTTTCCTGTAAATACCAAATCAAACAATCTATTCAGACCTCAGAATTTAAACAGTTCATCAAGTAGCAATAGCTCTTTGCAAACTCATCCACAAAAACCTTTTTAACAATAATAAATAATCCCTTAGTTCTAAACATGTCCTAAAAAAATATTACAAGAAATACCTAAAGATGTCTGAAGAGAAAGTGGCCAAGGGACTTATTGGTGTGAATTATTCTGGTAACTTATACATTTAATCTAGTTTTTATAACTTATTTTTCACGTCAGGAAGTATAATTGGTGGATTATTTCTTCCTTTCTGCCTCCATGTACAAATGTATAGATTTCTCTTATCATTGTCACTGATAAAGTTCATTACATTGTTGTGATTATAAAAAACTTAAATTTTTATTAAAGTTAAAAAAAAATTATTACACATTTACTTAAAGAGAAATGAATTTTAGGCCACTTTAGATTATTCTTTTAAATTATTAACTACATCAATATACTATTGTATAAAAACTGTTTCTATTCTTTTTAGATAAAAGAAATCCCCCACGAATGAAATTATTTCGGTGGCATTGTTTTGTGTTACGTCACATGAAAGTCATTTGACCTTTTATGTGAACGGTTAATTACGCGTCGGTAGTTGGTCTGAAAAATCAATCTCTAAAAATAGTAATCACTTTCAACGATCCCTTCAAACTGTAAGTAAGAATCGGTTCTTAATTAAACAATACATTTATAAATGTTATTTATTATTTTAATAATGATTGTAGATTAATGTATTCAGTTAATAACTTTATCAGTATTTTCAATTAAATATGGCGTCTTGAATACTAGGTGAGGCTTTGGTTTAAGTGCTTATTTATTGAAACAATAATCCAAACCTTAAACTGAAATATAATGTGATTGAATTGCTTTCTGTAAACTAAAATTGAAACTCGTAATTATGTATCGTTTTATTAATCTAAACTTAAGCATCCTCATTAAAAGTTGTGTAATAATTATTTTTTCATTAATCTCATCTTTTTTAAAACATACAACCAAATAGAATTCATATCTATTAATAACTACTATAATAGAATAATTTTTTATGAAAGTATAACATTTTATACTAATAAGAATATAATTTCAAAGTAAAGAAGTGAAATAAAAATCAACATCTAAACCACAATATGAAATTAAGAAAAGATGTTAATCATTTTTTTCTGGATTTCTTAACTGATACAGTATTAGAATTTGACGAAGACTACTTGTTTTGGTTGAAAACGAAGTTATTTTTCTGATTTTCTTGCTATGGTTTAGGTAACAATAAATGAAGTATCTATAACAGAATATATTTGTAGGAACAAGAGGCTTTCTGTTAAGAAATCAAACAAAACCTTATTGTTTCTTAGTGACTGTACTAGTGGGATGTTTGTGGGTGCTCCTGTTCTGTCTCTGCATTCCTGATATAATGAGCGTTTTAATTAATATACTTTACTGTTAAACAGACCTTGGTAAAGGTTATAATTTGGCTCCTAGCTTTCTCAGTAAAAAAGAAGCTTCAATCAGTAGCAAGCTATGATTAATTCTTATTCAATACTTATTATGAACGCATAATAATACATTAATAATTTCTTAGTTGTATATTTGGGTACTTATCGTTTAACAAGAGGTTATCATTTAAAGGTTATTGAATTATAACAACAAGAAAATCACTTTACTACATAAAATAATACTCCTACAATCTATAAACAATAAAATATTATCTTTTTGTTACTTATATTTTGTTATTTTGTTTGATAAGGCTTGTAGAATTTCAAGAAATATGAACTACTGTCATATAATGAGTACACATTGTCAGAAAGCATTAGTTATCAGAACATGATAAGAGACTATACTTGTTAAAACAAAGAAACAAATCATTAGTTGTGCAATCCGTAATTGTGTGGTATTTACTCATTCTGAGGTAAAATGGATAAACCAACAAAAGTCTCCACACAAATGAAGACAGAATTTAAACGAATTCTCAAATTAGAAGTCTCAAATTATCACAACCACTTCATTTGTGTGGAGACTTTTGTTGGTTTATCCATTTTATTTCAGAAAAGAAACAAATATTGCAATATGTTTGTTCTAGCTAAATGGCATATATTAGCTATAATATTGTGTCCAACATAGTGAACTTATTATGTTATTCAGGATGATTGTGGTTGTATTGAGTACAAAGTTTAGTTATAGTTTTTGTTAATTAGGTATAATGATTCCAGTAGTATAATAGAATAACGTAATTCTATCACGTTAATCAATGATTACCTTTATATGCTACTCTAAGTATAAATTATGATTGTGTATTTAAAGAATTTAAAACTTCAGGCTAATACTTTTACTATTTCATTAAAAAGAATAATTTGAATGCATTTGGTAGCTACATTTGTTATAATTATGGTATAGGTAACACTATAGCCAGTTAATTTAGTGTGAGAAAGAACCTGTGGTTATAATCTTTTTAATTGTCTTACTGGAAGTAAAATTAAACCCACTAATTAGTTTGTGGGTTTGATAATCTTTACAAATAATGAAGACAGAATTCAAACGAATAGGTTTGAAACTTTCAAATTATCACAATTGGATAAGTTAATAGACAACTGTTAAATTAAAATAGTGTTATAAATGCAATGGTGATGTTGATTTTGTTTAGTACATAAAAAGGTATGTGAAAAAACAACCAAAGGTTTATTCATTTAAGTAATCTGAAAAAAAACCTATGCAATAGTCCCTGAATAAAAATAAATGACAAAAAAAGTAAACACATTTCATTTGAAATTGAGATAATTTAATTCAAGATATTAATTTTCATGAAAAATGTAGAATTTTTGCTATTTGAAACCAATGAATTGCATAGTTATTGATATTATTACTATTATAGTGTTAACACTCAGATTTTAAAATGTATATGTTGATTCATTACACATTAATTATTTATTTACCAACTTATTCGATGGCATAATAAATATTACACATTTATTTCTTTATAATTGAAATCCTTTATTTATATTAATTAAAAAATAATTAAAATGTGAAGAAAAAATCCATTCCACAACATTGAATGATTACTTGAATAATTCTACATTTTTAAACATTACTGCATTTGCATTTTGTCATTTATAATTCAGGCTTAATAGAATAATAAATTTTAATGATATCAAATCATTTTGGCCTATTAAAATGATTTAATTTTTGTAGTATAATCTTCCTAATTAAGTTGTATAATTTTTTTTTTACAGGAATTGAATCTGTTAACATATTTGTTGTATTTTAAAGCAAAATATAAATGATATCTTTATTATTAAAGAATATTTACTAATTTGTGAATAGTTTTGTCAGTCTGTTTCAACTGTTTGAGATTCTTTGAGTATTGTTTGATAAAGTCCTACAATGAAAAATAAATTCCGTTTTTATTTCTGGTAAATTTCAAAGTATATTTTATGAATGAAAATAATTATTAATTAAAAATGAATGGCTCAAATTATTAAGGAAGTTTAAAACATTTTAGTTTATTTCTATTCGATAATTATATTCAATACATGTTTTTAGTATATTTATGTTAATATATTTTTTTATACTAGTATATATATATATTGGAGGTATATGTATATATTTCGATACTTCAATGTTATATTCGAAATTGTTCAATACTTATAATAAAATGGTGCAATCTTTTGTAATTTAATATTTAAAAGGTAATAAAATTGAACATTTTTACTGCTTGAAAAGTGATTAAATTACAAATGATGTGTCATTTTGAACATAAATAGAAATTATAATTATTCAAGAAAATTTAATTATTAATGAAACAGTGAAATTTGATAGGAACATTTAAGTGTTAGTTTGAAGATGTTTCAATAAGGTTTTGTTTGTTTCTATAGCCAGCATTTAACAGGCTTTCACCTTTAGTAATGTAGAGTGGAAAGTTTTGCTCATTTATTATGTCGCACCCCGTTTTATATGCGAACCACATTATCCTTTTGATGGGTTCTCATTATCAAATGAGGTCCTCATTATCCAATGAGGGGTTCTAAATTTTACCATACTTAAGTTTATTAGAGTGAGGATGTTTAACAAATATCTCAAATCCGGGACCTGGTATTGTAGGTCTTCTCCGAGGGTTAGAGTGGACAAGGATTTCCATAACCCCAACAAAAAATAAACTCTATAATCATGGAATCATTTTTTATAAGAAAGTACAAAATTAGAACTTTTAATCTTCCACTTAGATTATACTTGCCCTCTAAATACTATTTAAAAGTAATTTTCAAATTTAAATCATTTTTATTAATTAAAAATTTAAAATGTAAGCTTGAATACATCTCTACCAGTAAATATCTCCTCTTCAAATCTTAACCTTATACTTAGCTTTGGAGAAGAGATGTATGAAAAGATGTCACATGATTCCACATATATCTTTTTTACTTCCTTAACAATCACAAATGCAAAAATTCTCTTAAGAGTTTCTGGATTTCTTGTAATTGTCTTTCTCTATTGGACTACAAGGGGCCAGGTTAGATCAGTGGTTAACGTACTCGCCTCTGAACTGGATGGTCCAGAGTTTGATACACACCTGGCCATCGATTTATTCACGTGAGTGATGAATAAATCTGAGAACGTCTTCCCTTGGAGAGGATGTTAAACTATCAGTCCCGAGACTGTACGATGTCAGGTACTCGTTAAACATCCCTACACAAAATCTACTTAAGTTAGGCAAAATTTAGGTGTATCAATGTAGAATCATCAGATATTATGGTTCACTCATTACTGAAATGGGTCCCAAATAATAAATGAGCCATAATTTCGGCCTCTAGAGCAGCACTAAAAGATGACAGCCTTATATGTGTGGGCGTTGGAAAACAACGACTATTGGAGTGCAACCAATCTGATGGTTTTTATGTTGGTTTGGTTTAAAAGCAAACTGGAGTATGAATAATCACAGGTCTTCCTCTGTTATGCGCAGTAACCTTCCTGTTGCCATTCATCCGAGCTCTCTCATACTCAATTTAATAACAACACTTACTTGTCTCCTGGGAGGTAAATCTGCTCCTGTGCTTAACCTTAATCCTTAACTTTTCTTTATTTATTTTAAACACATTTCTTTTCTTATTCATTTCCCATTTATTCAGCTCGCATTTTATTAGTTTTTAATATGCATACTCCGTTTTTTTATGACTTTATTTTTCGCTTTTAACCTTGTTTAACCTTCTCCCATTATCATTTAACTTCATTTAATCTCTGCCATGACCTTATACATTGATTTAACCTTCTTATAACCTTATTTAACCTTCTAATTTAGTCTTACCATCTTTTTAAAGCTTCTAATTTTGGCTTTGAATCTTATTTAACCATTCCTATGGTTCATTAGTTGTACAATCCGTAGTTGTGTGGTATTTTTACTCATTCTGTGGTAAATAGATAAATAAATACGCCGAGAGTAAAAATGCTTCTTTTTTATGTTTAGAGACTTTGATTTATTAATTTAACCCAGTATTTCTATAGCCTTTAAACCTTATTTAACCTCACTCTATTTTCTTATATACCTTATCTTCTTTTATTGCACATTTAACCTATCTCATAACATAATTTTCTCCTTATTTCGTATTATATCCTCCAATTGTCTTCAATCATTATTTAACCTTCCGTTGTAATATTTTATTCACTCATTTTGGTTGCACTGAACGTTATCACTTGTTGGATTTCCTTTTTACATGAATACATCAATTTTGTTTAATTTCTTGATCTTTTTATCCTGTATAGTCTCATATGTGTTTATTATAAACTTCTTCTATTCTTATAAAACTTGTCACTGGGTCAACTTATATTTTGATTAACTCCTGATTGAAATTGGTTCATAGGATTGATTCTCTGAGATAGAAGAACGTTGATGCTGAGATTGCTGTTTACTTTAAAGAAACATGACTTTAGGAAGGTATGCTACCTATTTACCCTAATATACATATTCATATATTTAGAAAACAGACTATTTTAGTGAATTGATCTATCTTGTACCATACACATGGAGAAAGTATGTCAGGAAAATTGAGTCTCAATAGAAAAGGTGTGAAAAAAGTAAGCTTAATATAATATAATTGAAACAGATATCACCGTCTGATAGAATAATATAAATAAATTGAAATTTGTTTAGTTTTCCAGGTTCAAATAAACCTTCAAATACCAACATTTTAGTTTTCCTTTAAAATCTTTTTTACAGACAGTTGGAAGACAATTCAATGAGAAAAACTGTAGACTGTTGCAGTAATAAGGATAGAGTCTACTATAGTAAACTGCCTAATGGAAGCTTACTGGATATTTATTTCATAGAGTTAATATTGTTAATCTTCCTCTACTGTAATATAAAAGTGCATAGTTTTTTAAATCAGTAAATTCTAGCTTCTGCCTGAAAGAAATGTTTGAAATAAAAACTGAAACTTCAGTATTTGAGAGTTTGATTTTAAATCTGAAAACTGGACAAGTCTCTTTTAATTTAATTGAATTGAATTTTTTTTAACTTTTTAAATTTTAATTTAATATTTAACTTTTATCAAGGTTTGTTCCTAAGATGAAGAAAAATAGAGTATAAAGTATATGAGGTTTGCATAAGAAAACTTTGTTATATGCATAGTGTTAAATCATTAGTTGTGCAATCCATAATTGTATGGTATTTACTCATTCTGAGATAAAATTGATAAACAAACAAAAGTCTCTACACAAATGTAGTTTTATTCAACAACCACAACGCGTTTCGAACACTTTGTGTTCATCATCAGGAAGACACCAAGGATGTAGTGCTGAAGGGTTGGTCCAGTGAAAACAACTCTACATCCTTCAACTGCACATCCTTGGTGTCTTCCTGATGAAACTAGTATCAACATTTTACGCAAATTCGAGGCAACCAGCAAAAGTTTAGTCAATGCAGAAGGTACTGCATAATGAAATACTACTTGCTTAATGTAGGATGTGATGCCTACTTATAGTAATATATATATGTATTGATAAATGTATCGGCCATGAAGTAGAAACAAAATTAAAGTTTATCAAGACTCGGTTAGTTCTTCAAGTTTAAATGAAACTCTCATTGCCAACGTTTCGGTTTTTATTGAAACCTTTTTCGTAGGCCTACAAAACAGAGGAAATATAAGAAATAATACAATCTCATTCAAAAACCAAACATACATAAACAGTGTAAAAAGTGACAAATAAGAAAATACAATAGAAATTTTGACAATAAGCTAGTAACAGAACTTACAGATATACAAAATGACAGTGCCATGTGTTCATTCAAACTAGATATTTGTGTCTGAAATCCACAAACTGTTTTCTCTGTGCAATAACCTCTAATGTAATAGCTAGTATTTCCCTTTCAAAAATGTTAGACTTCTGTTAAGTTGTCTCACTAGCATATTGTCCAAATTTCTATTGTATTTTCTTCTTTGTAACTTTTTGCGCTTTGTATGTATGTTTTGGTTTTAAATGATTTGAATGATATTATTTCTTATATATCCTCTTTTTTGTAGGCCTATAAAAAAGTTTTTCAATAAAAATGTAAATGTTGGCAATGAGAGTTTCATTTGAACATGAATAACTGACCGAGTACTGATAAACTTTTATTTTGGTATTATATACATCTTCCAGCTCATTAATACATTCTCGTACTAACATCAGCAGATGTGTAGCAGTTTTAATGTAATTTGAGTTTCTAAAAAAAATAATACTATTGGACCAAAAATTCCCAAAAACTACTCTTCTCTTATAGTTAATCCAAAGGCTGGAATTAAAATAGTTTGTTAATATCTTTTAAATTAATTTAATCTCTGCTATGACCTTGTTCATTTATTTAACCTTCTTCTATAACTTATAACCTTATTTAACCTTCTAATTTAGTATCATCATGGTTTTAAAGTTTCTACGTTTGGCTGTGGATTTTATTTACCATTCATATAGCCTTTAAACCTTCTTTAACCTCCCTCTATTTTCTTATATACCTTATCTTGTCGTATTGCACATTTAACCTATCTTGTAACATCATTTCTCCTTATCAATTACCATTTAAGCTTACTGTTTAGTTTTTCTTATTGAATTACTTCAATAAAGTTGACATTTTGCATTAAGTATAGTTCTATTTTTGTCTTTATTGATTATACATTAGTTGAAGATCATGAGCTAATTACTCAAGACGATTTAGCGTCTTCTTTGAGTGATTAAATGTGTTTAATGAATAACTTAAGAAATGTTTTAAAGAAGTTTCCATTAGACATGTCGTTAATCAAGAAGCCAAGGGACTTTGAATCAAAGGAGACAGCTAAAAGAAGCAGCACAAAAACCTTACCCGCTAGATTAGGCTTCCCTTCTTCTTTTACAATTCTCAAAGTGGCACAGTTTTCAAGATTTACCCTCCAGAGTCATATAAGGGTTGATCAAAAAGTAAGGTTGCTTTTAGATTTTCGCGCACTCTTTAGTCTCTAATTTCAATTTTTTTGTTGTTCATTTGCTGGTTGACTTATCACGGTCATATGTTCATAGTTTTGACTTTATAGCATGTGTTGTTTTCATGTGATTGATCATGTGTTGATGTCATGTGAAGCTAATCGAGGTTAGACGTGTGTTTGTGGTTTGATCATTGATTGTTATTTTACGTGTTTATATGAAATCTTTATATGTATACATGTATTAAATAAAGGAACCATTCCTAGTGGTATGAAGAAATCAAAGTAAGAATATATCAATATTTCATCTTGCCATTGAAAAACCAGAAATAGAGATTTCTGTTGTATGTAAGAAATCACAAGATAAGTATCTCACTGAGATCTTTAATAACATAAGAGTCTTACCAGCTCAATCGAAGCCTCTATGCCTCTTAATAAAAAAATCATTTTTTACTTTTCTTGTATTTTATTAACTAAATTTATTTATCCAGCTCGTTTTAACCGTTTCGACAATAATTTTTTTTAATTTTACTATATTATACCTAATAATTTTGCCCATTTATTTATAGAAGTACTATTTTTCTTTATCGAGGTTAGGTCCAGTGTGAAACAGTAAAATACATTGAAGCTAATGTTTCGTCTATATTTGTAGACATCTTCAGGACTATATCAATACAGAAATTAATTACAGTAGCTTGAAAAAAAGATAATTACATTATTTATCGAATATAAATTATTGCCCTGGTATTTTCACAGGATAATAATGTATATTCATATAAATAATATAATTCTAACGTAGTACAATCAGTTATTATGTGGTATTTACTAATTGTAGGGTAAAAAAGCTAATGAAATGGTCTCTACATATAAAAATTTAACCGTATAAAGAACGCGTTTCGAACACATAGTGTTCTTCTTCAGGCATTAACTTCTTCAGACAGTTACTCTTAGTTAATGTCTGAAGAAGAACACTACGTGTTCGAAACGCGTTGTTTATACTATTAAACATCTATATGTGGAAATCATTTTATTAGCTTTTTACCCCACAATAAATAATATAACTTGTATTTTTTTTCATGTTACTTTAAGTCCCCATACCAAAATGAATAGAACAGAACAGTAAAGACGCTATAGACTTTTACTTCACTTAGTTGATAATCCTTCAAAATTAACGAATGTCAATAAAACTATTACTAAAGAAATCTATGCCTATTGGGACTCATAGTATTGAGATGTGGAGAGTAACAAAATCTAGCAATGCCCCCAGAGGGTACAAGCTCTTCAATCAAGAATTCTTAAAAAAATTCTTCATTTGTCCTTTCAACATATGAAATCAAACAATCTATTCAAACCTCAGGATTTCAACAGTTCACCAAATGGCAATATCTCGCTATAAAGTCTTTCACAAAAACCTTAGTCCTAAACATCTCAACAAATATTCTAGGAAATCCTCAAAGACGTCTGAAGAGAATGTAGTCAAGAGACTTATTGGTGTGAATTACTCTAGACTTATAAATTTAATCTAATTTTTATTACTTCTTTTTCACGCCAGGACGTATAATCGCTGGATGATTTCTTCCCTCCTGCCTCCATGTGCAAGAGTATATATTTCTTTCGTCATTGTCACTGGTAATGTTACATTTACGTTGTTGTGACTAAGTAAAATTATGTTTAAACAAAATATTACTGTAATTAATTTCTGTATTGATGTAGCCTTGAAGATTGTATACAAATGTGAATGAACAATACAAACAATATAGTTAATGGGTTAGTTCCACTGAGGTTAGTAATATTAGAATTAGTAATAATACATTCTGTCATACCTCGTAAAGTCTCTGAAAAGCTCGACCGGTTTCGGGTCCGTCTGGATCCCATCTTCAAGAGCACCTAACTCTTGAAGATGGGATCCAGGCGGACCCGAAACCGGTCGAGCTTTTCAGAGACTTTACGAGGTATAACGGAATGTATTATTACTAATTCTAATACAAACAATGTATTGTATACATGTTTGTATACTAGTATAAGTGGGCAGCAGGTCTTCTTGGATACAGATTGAATTGAAATGTGCAGCAGCCTCTGCATTGACAACCTTTTTACTGATAGCCTCTATTTTTCGTACAATCGTCCTCTGCTCTAGAGGTAATTTCCATAAGTAATTGGCCAGAGACATGTAGACACACAAGGTAAACAACTGATAAAACTAAATGACTATATTGAAAACACGATACACTAAAAAATCACAAGTTTTCGACCATACATTGGTCATCTTCAGGTTTAAAATATGTTAAAACTATGTATAATATCAATAACAAATAATAAATGAATCTTTAACACTACACAAAACAGATGTAACAAAAATATAACGGGAGAGAATAAAGTACATGAAAGTAAGACAAACAAAAAGGAAGAAGGTTATAGTAGGGTTGTAACAACATTCAGGTCGGACCCTCAATTGTTGCCAACCCTACTAGATTCGAGATCTCTAACAAATTTGTAACTGTTATCAAAAGTGGCGCTGCTTGGTATAACATTGAGTCCATGATTTTGGATGTTCCGGCTCGGATTGTTATCTTTGATGTGTAGGGCTTCCAAAATGGCTAATCGATCATTGTCAGTGTTATATTGAAGTACTACAGTCCCTTCGACTAACATGCCTCTTGTGAGGTTGATGAACAATCATTGTATACAAATATGAACGAAACTTTGCTTAAATGTGTTTTACTGTTTGACAGTTAGACCAAACCTCGATGAAGGGCAATAGTGTTGGAATATATGTGACTGAGAGAAAGAAAGCATTTTCTTGAAATAGTTAAGATATTGTTTGAATAAACCCTGACATACGAGTATAGGTTTATGATTTATTGATACATGATTGAACTTAGTGGATTTATGAAGGACAGAGGGTTATAATTGGATGAAAAGTAAGTGAGAAGAGGTGGCAAGTTTGAGGCTTAGGTGAAGTGTTAAAAGGCAGGCGGGACAGCAGCAGTGGGAGTGAGACAGCAGCGGAGAGAGACGAGGATAACACGATTAGTACAGCTAGGACAATAACCCTGGCGCACCGTTCCGTCGCCTAATCACTCCGACACAGACTTCTTCTATCTTTTGCTTCAAATAGAAAAGCAACTTTTTTTTTTTTGCTAGTTAACCCTTTTAGTTTTTCTTTCTTTAACTCCAATTAGAATGTTCAGCAGTTCACTTAATACATTCAATCATCATATTCTTTTTAAATACTTTAATAAAAAAAAAAATATAAAGTATAGTGAATTTATCTTTTAATACATGCCAACTTCTACCTAATTTTATGCTTATATAAAGGTATGTTGTTTAGTCAATGTTTCTCAAGGTTTCGTCTAGTTTAAATTCATATCAATACCTTTCCCCAATGTTCCTCAACATTTGTAGTACACTTCATCTAATTATATAAGTAACTACGCGCTTTCTTATATCAATCAGATAATAAATAGTTAGCTAAGTAGAATAGGGAATAATGTATGTAATTATATAATTAAATGATATATGGCTGTCAGATTGTCTATAAATTTAGATGAAATGTTGGAAGAAGCTAAAAATTGAATAAACCATAAATATCATACTGTCGTATGTTATGAATTAAATGAACCGTAGATACCAAGCTGAGAGGTTGTTTACAAATGTGGATAGAAATTTGACGTAAGTTGATGAATTGTAAGAACCGTAGATATCAAGTTGAGAGGTTTTCTACAAATATAGATGTAATGTTGAATAAAATGTTGGAATTATATGAACCGTAGATGACAAGCTGAGAGGTTGTTTACAAATGTGGATGGAATTTTGGCCTAAGTTGATGAATTGTAAGAACCGTAGATATCAAGTTGAGAGGTTTTCTACAAATATAAATGTATATTGAATAAAATGTTGGAATTATATGAACCGTAGATGACAGGCTGAGAGGTTGTTTACAAATGCGGATTGAATTTTGGCCTAAGTTGATGAATTGTAAAAACCGTAGATATCAAGTTGAGAGGTTTTCTACAAATATAGATGTATGTTGAATAAAATGTTGGAATTATATGAACCGTAGATAGCAAGCTGAGAGGTTGTCTACAAATGCGGATGGAATTTTGGCCTAAGTTGATGAATTGTAAGAACCGTAGATATCAAGTTGAGAGGTTTTCTACAAATATAGATGTAATGTTGAATAAAATGTTGGAATTATATGAACCGTAGATACCAACCTGAGAGATTGTCTACAAATATGGATGGAATTTTGGCGTAAGTTGATGAATTGTAAGAACCGTAGATATCAAGTTGAGAGGTTTTCTACAAATATAAATGTAATGTTGAATAAAATGTTGGAATTATATGAACCGTAGATATCAAGTTGAGAGGTTTTCTACAAATATAAATGTAATGTTGAATAAAATGTTGGAATTATATGAACCGTAGATAGCAAGTTGAAAGGATGTCAAAATATAGATGGGATATTGATGTAAGCTGATGAATTAAAAGAATCGTAGTTATCAAGTGAGTGGATGTCAACTAATATAGATGGAATGTTGATGTAAAGTGTAGAATAAAATGTTAGAATTAAATTAACCGTAGATATCCGGCAATGGGAATGTCTACAAATATAGAAGGATTATAGTGTAAGGTGTTAAATTAAATGAACCATAGACACCTAGATATCAGTATAAGGGCCAGGTTATCCCCTAATAATGGTAACGTGCTCGCCTCTGGACTGGTAGATCCAGGGTTCAATACCCACTCTGGCTATGAGAATATCTAGAAATATAGATGGAATTTTGGCGTAAGTTGAGAAATAGAACCGTAGATATCAATCTATGAGTGTGACGACTCATATGTTAAGTAGATAAATTAAATATTGTAATTAAATGACCATTAGATACCTAGCCGTATAGATGTCTAGGAATCTACGGATACGGATGGAATGTTGGACTATTCATTTAAACTTTCTTTTATATGAATAGTTTCCTTTAAATAGACTTTAATGCGATTGTCATAGAATTCTACAGTTTTCTCGTAGAACTGCTTTCATTCAAGACTATATAAATCCGTTAATTATTCCATACAGAATATATGCCTGTTAAGCTGCACAAGTCAACTACGGTCAATATCCAGTCCATAGTCCGTACATTGTACAACAATCGATTAAACAATGCTAAAATGAATGGAAATAATTTAACACTAACAATTTATTCATGAGTTAGAGTTATTTAAACACTTGAGTAACTTTTCTACTAAATTAGTTGTGTTTACTAATTCACTATATAGATTAGAATAGGCATAAAGATGAAAGGCGGAGATTGGGACAAAAGTTATTCTCCTGAGATTGGTGGATTAAGGCACTCTGATGACACTAATCTACAAAAGAGCTCAGCGCTTCTGATTTCATTTCCCCCTTCGTATTATTCTCTCTTTGATTCTATTTAAGACATTTTCAGCTTTAATCTTATATGTCTTATATATAAATGCTTTTCTCTGGAAACTTTGAGCAACAAATAATGATAATATCTATCTCAAAAAAAAAAAAAAAATGTTTTTCTTATCATCTTTCGACCATTGAATTTATCAATGAATAATTATCAACTGTAGTTATATTTGTATCTTGAAAAAATAAGATCATTTTGTTTTTTTTATAGTGACAGAGATTAAAGTTGATATTTATGCCTAAACAGCATTTTAATTCATCCAGAAAAGAAACAAATCTTTAAAATAGACAAGTTTTCAAACGCTGATATTTCAGATTATTCTAAATTCGTTGTGGAACCATGTAAGTAAATATTATTTCTTAAATAGAATTTCTGAGATGTAATAATTTTATTTATTAATTCAATTCTTTATTTTACTATGTTTCTATTATATCATATAATATATATTATCTATAATACATTATATCATATAATATCATAATATAATCATACTATAACTGTATTGACCCAACATTCCGTCCGTATCCATAGATTCCTAGACATCTTTACGGCTAGGTATCTAATGGTCATTTAATTACAATTACTATAATCATACTATCATACTATAATCATACTATAACTGTATTGACCCAACATTCCGTCCGTGTCCATAGATTCCTAGACATCTTTACGGCTAGGTATCTAATGGTCATTTAATTACAATTACTATAATTATACTATCATACTATAATCATACTATAACTGTATTGACCCAACATTCCGTCCGTGTCCATAGATTCCTAGACATCTTTACGGCTAGGTATCTAATGGTCATTTAATTACAATTACTATAATCATACTATCATACTATAATCATACTATAACTGTATTGACCCAACATTCCGTCCGTGTCCATATATTCCTAGACATCTTTACGGCTAGGTATCTAATGGTCATTTAATTACAATTACTATAATCATACTATCATACTATAATCATACTATAACTGTATTGACCCAACATTCCGTCCGTGTCCATAGATTCCTAGACATCTTTACGGCTAGGTATCTAATGGTCATTTAATTACAATTACTACTATCATACTATAATCATACTATCATATAATATATTATATCTATAATATAATAGATAATATAATATCTATTATATTATATCATAAAAATTAATTAATGCTTCCGGTTATCACTTTATCTGTACACAACTCTATAATATTGAGCTTAAAAATATCGCCGATCGTAAGGAATCAACAGCGTTCACATTTTTCTGGTTATCTGGTGATAATTCTTCTTATTTCTTTAGATATTATAGGCATCAGTGGTGTGATATATAAAAAAAGCATATATATTGATAAATGGATCAATCACTATCTGTACTACCTCAGGAATGAGAGACTAATAAACATCTCTCATTTAGATATTTACATTATGCTTGAATGGAACATTATATATTATATACCCAAGAAGTTTGATATTATGTTTATTTATAGTAATGTTGGGTGTAGGCCGCTTCAGACTTTGTTGTAAGTTTTTCATGTTAAATATATACAAACTGTTAGCACTAGAGAGGTTAGTAAACATCCGTTTTACCTCGTGAATCGCTTTGAAAGCCACCAAACCGGTTTTGCACTTTGTGCATCCTCAACTGGGACTGACAATTGATAAATATCCTAGAAATAAATATTACTTGGCATATATGGAACAAGTAATGCCAATGTTTGTCTAAATTTCTTGTTACGAGTTCAAAATTGAAGAAGAGTAAAGAAACACACATTTATTAATTCAAATTTTCGGAAAATCCCTCTTCAGGAGAAAAACCAAGAACTATACTAGGGTTAACTGCCATTACATTTATGACCTGTTTGGTCTCCCTTTCTCTTTTCTCCTGATGATGGATTAACCAAAAAAATTGAGTTAGTCTGTGTTTCTTTACTCTTCATTGATTTTGAACTCGAATTCTGTCCAGTTTAGATCGTCTTTTCGTTTTTATAGTAAATTTTCTGTTATTAATTTGAAGATGCAGAAAATGCGGAACCGTTTGGGTGGCTATGAGACTGATTCACGAGGCAGGACAGATGTTTCTTTTATGTTTGGATTATTGTTTTCTCAATGTTTAGATAAGCCTGATGAGCTGCGTAGTTTATACGTTTTCAGATTATTGTCTGGAATGCTGATTTCGGAGACATTGAAGGATTTTTATTTCCTTGTTGAGTGTTGTATTTTGTCTATTATAAAAGAAGGTTTTGGGAATGCAGCTGTGCAAGTGAATGAAGGGTTTAGCTGAGGCTGGAAGGAAAGAGTGTGGGTCGAAAGGGAGGCTATTAGGAAGTGGGGCGGGCTGACCTTGGTCGTCAGCTGGCGGGGGAATAACCCCCGGGTGTGTCGCCGACATCTGCTCTCGTGTACCGCACACGTACCTGCTGCGGCCCGTCACGACACCCGGCACACCTGCCCGGACAATACTTGTACTGGTCCATTCATGAAACCTACACACTCTTAAATCAACAAGTAAACTCAGTATCTACTTCATCAAACTGTATTAATACAAAAAAAAATACTAAGACTAACGACTCAAACTGAAAGGTGCCTTACCACTGCGCACTACATCCGTTTACCATCCTCCAAACAGCGACGTAACGAGAGCACCTGATGACCAAATATAGTGACCACTTCTTCAGTTTTATAAATATAATGTGAATTAGGGAACTGCATGCTCCTTATTATAATATAAGGAACTTTGTAATTTTAAATTTCCTAATCAAATAATAGTATTGTAGAGTAAAAATCTAATGAAATGGTCTCCACATATAAAAATTTTAATGATATAAACAACGCGTTTCGAACACGTAGTGTTCTTCCTCAGGCATTAACTAAAAAATACAATGACACCAGAGAGTTATTGTATTTTTTAGTTAATGCCTGAGGAAGAACACTACGTGTTCGAAACGCGTTGTTTATATCATTAAAATTGTTATATGTGGAGACCATTTCATTAGATTTTTACCCTACAATGAGTAAATACCACATAATAACTGATTGCACTACATTAGAAATAATAGTATATTTTTTCCTCCAAAGTAGTACCCCTACTTGCAATGAGTTTATTGCAATATTTTCCTGTGCTCCATTTTTTATACTACATGTGTATAATATTGCTATACTACGTTATATGCCATCTATGGTGTTTAAGAATTTGTTAAACTATTAAATAACAGTTCAGTTTTACTTGGTGGCCAGTTTAATCCTTGTAGCATTGCAGTTTTCCGAATATGGTGTCTGTTGTTATTAAGGAGAGCACAATTGAAGAGAAGGTGATCTGGGAGTTTGGGCATTGAGATTCTCACAGCTGCATAAAGCTGAGTCATCAATAGTATATAAGTAATCATCTGTAAGGATGTGTATCCAATGATTAAGCTGTATATAATGAATATAACAATATTTAAAAATAAACATGTGAAATAAAAATCAACGACGAAACTATAGTAAGAAATCGGAAAAATGAAAAAGCGGTCTCCATCAGAATGAAAACTGTCCCAGTCAGTTTTGACTCTGAAGAAGACCGCTTGTTACGCTTTGAAAGATCTTAGTCTTTTTTCTTGATTTCTTATTGTGTTTTGGATGTTGTAATGTTTATATGGATATAGACGTCTATACCGCAGTAAGAAATCTAAGGAATGACTAAGATATTTCAACAAAAATGAGTGGTTTTCGTTAGAGTCAACATTGATAGTGAAACATGTAATGTAAAAACATCTGGTATGGGTTGAGAAGAATGGGAGTCAAGAGAGGTATTTTAGAGGGCGTAAAGTGCAGGAAACAACAAAAAACCTGCTTAGAAACTAAATTTGTATCGTATTTTTGAAAATATATGTATTCAAGACAACAAATAAAATATAATCTATTACAGTTAACCAAAAACACAGATAAAAACTTTGAAAAGAAGTAATAATAAATAATCATACGTTACAAGGATTGTAGGGGATAGATCAGTGTTTCCCAATCTTTTTCGAGTGACCACCCCCTTGGGTCCATAAACCTATAACTCAACACGCTTGAATAATAATCAGATTCCTAGACTAAATAACCAAATGAGTAACATTTTAATAATTAAATTAAAATAATTACTAATCGAATATTTATTTAGAATCCAATAGATGTATTGTTTGATAGCATATTTATGCAAAATAATTAATACACAATAAAAAAGACACTTAGGTGAGAATATACTTTAATATCAAAATGAATTATCAAAACAAATAATTTGCCTAGAAGTTTATGTGTTCGGTTTTCACTTAAATTTAGAAATTATATTGCATGAATATTTTCAATTTATGGAAATAGAATCCTCGCTCCTTTTTGCATTACTGCCCTCCCCCGATATCAAAGCACCACCCCCGGGGGGGCGGTACCACCCACTTTGGGAAACACTGGGATAGATGGGTCTATCATCTGAGCAATTTATATATTTTTTATAATAGAGTCTAAGGAGTTAATAGAATTATTGTAGACAAAATTTAAAGTTAAGATAAGTATTCTGGACATAAATAAACTACGAAGGAAGTAAGCAAATGTGATAAAACCAAAACCAGTAGTCCACAGTATAGTCAATATGAATGATAATGGATGAACGTTATGGAAGAGAAAAAATAGCATCCTGATGCTACATAATACTCAGTCCTTCTGAATCCCATATAAATCCTTTTTATTGCACCATTAATAAACGAGATTGTTATCATTTCACTAGCTGTTGTTTGTTTCCTCAACATTTTGTCCACCATTTCTTTAACTTACAATTGAATAATACATATATACTAGTATTAACCATTTCATCTATACAATTCATGAACATTTTGTTGATACTGTCAATATTAATATTCTCTTTATCTTCATTGTCATTTTGATTAATAAATGAAATCGATTAAGGTTAAACTAATTAGTTTCACATTCTTTTCCTGTTACATAGAGTAGATTTCGTTTTTGAAACCATGACCCTGTATAAATGCATTTTGAATGGCGTTGTTACTTTGTAGAAGTCCAAATGAGGTTACAGCAGCAGAACTTGGCAAATTTTTTGTTACAATCCGTGAAAGAGATAGCAAACTGTTAATATTTTTTCCGCTGAAAGTTTATCTATACAGTTTTATTTGAAGATAGACTTTTTTTTTTAAATGTAAAAATTTTTACTTATGATTCAATCTGAAATATTGTAAGGAGGATACAAGCCATATCGTTTGACGGATCAAAATAAAATTATACCAAAAATAGAGTATTATTTGGAAGATAAGTTGAAGTAATTGTTTTCCAAATTTCATTAACCAAAGGGGTGTTATGGTACATTTTATGTTTTTATAACTGCATGAATCACTATCTGTACTACCTACAGGAATGAGAGACTAATTAACAACTCACATTTAGATATTTATATCATGTCAAAATGAGAATATTATGTAGGATATACCGAAAACGTTTGATATTATGTTTACTTATAGTTAAGTTGAGTGTAGGCCATTCCAGACTTTATTTGTTTTACTTTTATTCGAGTAATGTCGTTGCTTGGAGCACAATAGTAGAGTACACAATCACAAGTAGACATAAAACCTTACTTATGATGATGTCTAGAGATGTCATTGACAAGCTGCTTACGCTTTGTTTGAACTTAGATTTCATCGTCAGAAAGAAATCTGATATACCATTTTAAAAACTATATTATATGGAATCATTTCATTCTAAAGATAATTAATCAAACACCTATTCATTTATTATTTTGAAAATTACAATTGGTTCATTAACTAAAGCAATTATGGGGCAGCCTAGTTAAAGTTATATTAGGCTGTAAATATTATAACGATCAGAGAGAGAAAGAAAGAAAGAAAAAGAGAGAGAGAGAGCGCGCGAGAGAGAGAGAAAGAGAAAGAGAGAGAGAGAGAGAGCTCGCGAGAGAGAGAGAGAGAGCTCGCGAGAGAGAGAGAGGAAAGGCGTTTTATATAATAAGGATTAGGGAAGAGTGTTTTACGAGAAGACGAGTTAAGAGGTAAGGCTAAAAGGCATGCGTTTGACAGAGGCTCGTAAAGCCGAGCGCTGGTCAGACCAATGGTACAGCACGCCTCGTCGGCACATCGCCTTTTCAAATAACTTCTTCAACCATGTCATCTTATATTTAATAGTATTAACTCAATCTCCATGTAAATGCATTTCTTTTTTATTATTATTGTTGGATTTTTTTTCAAATCGAATAATTTAAATGAATATACAGATTTCTTCATAATATGAATAAAGCGTGATGTTCAAAGTTAACATAACAAAACAATTATTGTAATCTAGCTAAAAACACAATGCAATAATTTTGTATATCTGAATCAATTAAACTTAGCATCAACAATTATATATGCAATATTATGTATTGTTATATACTACTAACTGCAGGTCTGATAGTATCGTAGCTGTTCTTCTTTTTCTAGTGTCTTCCTGAAGATGAACTGCGGTTCGAACTATTGATTCCGGTAGTGAAATGAAATTTGAAATGATTAATCTGAAATGCTTTTTCATTGTAAAAAAACTTGAGTTCTAGTTTTCAACCGCTATTGACTTACTGATTAAATGGTCTGCTATTATAAATATAAATTATGTATTTTTATACCATTTTTTCTCTCAGTATCAAGATTTCCTCCAGTGTTTAGTCCAGGGATATTGGACCAAACCTCGATACAAACAGTGTTGAATATATGTAGTTTGAGGCTAGAAAATATTTTTTATGTATTAGTGGTATATAACATATACTGATATATTAATATATATATTAACAAGATTTCACGCAAACACATGAAATAACAATCAATGATCAAACCACAATATGAAATGGGGAAAAAAGAGTAAGATCTTTCAACCGTAAGAAGCGGTGTTCTTCAGAGTTGGGTTTTTGACTCGGACGAAGACTGCTTGTTACGGTTGAAAGATCTTGGTCTTTTATCCCCATTTCATGTTGTGGTTTGATCATTGATATATATAGTTCAATATAGAAAAAAAAACATAGAGAAATCAAAAGAACACACTTACAGTCTCTAATTTTCGGTTTGAACCGTCTTCAGGAGAGATAAGAGAGGCAAACCACGCGCACTGCTTCAGAGACGGTTGGAGACCCAGTCTCCAACGACGGTTCAAACCGAAAATTAGAGACTGTAATACATTTGGCCTCCTCATGAGGAAGACAGTTGTTGTCTGTCTTCGGAGCGACACACACCTGTACCATATTCTTGATGATGAGTTCATCGAAATATAGTAGTGAGTTTCAGTGATTTCCTTTTTGTGTGTCTTTTGAAAATTCTAGTTTATATAATACATGTGGTAAATAATATATCTCGCTTTTTATTGTGGATTGAACATTGATGATATATCTCATGAAGATATGATTTGACTCTGCACTGCACGTTTGATAGTATCGTAGCTCTTCTTCTTTTTCTAGTGTCTTCCTGAAGACGAACTGCGGTTCGAAATATTGATTCTAGTAAGTGTTTTCGCTCTTTTTGTGTCGCTATTTTGTTATCAGTTATTTAGATGATATATTACTATATATGATATAGGTAGTCAACTTCTTTTCAGTATTTTATAAGTTATCCGCATTTCATTTAACAAAAGGCACTGACGATTTAAATTTAAAGGATATATATTTAGCAAAATTAATGCTGTTGGAAGATAAATTGAAGTTTTCTAAATTAAGTTTTGTTTTATTTAGTGAAAAAAAAAAAGGAAAGTTTTTTAAGCTTCTTGAAGGGAAATAATTGTGTAACAGAACTAGGTGAAGAAGAAAGAAGCTTTTTGAATTTTTAACTAAAAAGCAAAAAAAAAAACAATGAAATTATAAAATGAAAGTTTAGGTTAGATTATTTAAAGAGTATATTTTAGAATGTTGGGGAGGGGGCTCAAAGGAATTGAAACCAGTAAAGGTAGGAGGACTTGTAGTTTTGATTGGGTTAATTTTGCCAAAGAGAGAGTAGAAGATAAACAAAGCAGTTGGTGGTGGCGGGGGGGGGGGAGCTCTAAACAAGAACTACACAGGAGGTATTGATTTATTAATCAGCTGGGCCTTGTGTTAAGTTGAAGTTATGTTTTATAACAGTAGACTAAAGACCCCACTACCTCCCCACTACCGTCTCAAATCTCGCACCTGATACCCCATGCCTTCCCCCACTAACCCCTCCTTTCAAAAACACAACCCCTATATCTTCACCACCCCCCTTCTACTTTATTTCAAAACTTAGCAAAACGAGCTGCTTTTAAACACCACCCCCCACCCCGGGAACTACTAAATACCAACCAAAAACCAAGCCGTCCCAGCGTTCTTAATTAATTAATGATTAATGCTTAATATTTACCTTCTCTCTTACAATGACAACTTCAATATTTGATTCCCCAACTTTATATTGCTATCAACTTTCTTACGTTTGCTTTATAACAGACTTCTATATTCCACTCAACAGTTTTATATGTATATATATAATTTCCTTACATCAAAACATCTTTTAACCGCTCTAATTATTAAATAATCCTTAACTAAAAAGAAAAAGAATATATTATAAGGTTTATAGTTTATCCACAAACCAATATAATTATAAACATTGTAGGGTAAAAATCTAATGAAATGGTCTCCACATATAAAAATTTTTTAATGATATAAACAACGCGTTTCGAACACGTAGTGTTCTTCCTCAGGCATTAACTAAAAAATACAATGGCACCAGAGAGTTATCTATAGTACAAAGTAAATAAGTACAAAAATTAATATAAAATAAAATAAGGCAGAAAGTACGCACCTAAGGATGAGTGCCTCTGAATAAGACTGACTGGTAATGGAATGGACATGGGTGGGGGTATAGGGTACATCTGTTGTTTATATCTTTTAATTTTTATATGTGGAGACCATTTCATTAGATTTACCCTACAATGAGTAAATACCACATAATAACTGATTGCACTACATTAGAATTATTAACATATTTCAGATAACCTCATGCTAAAATCTTAAGTGATTTATAATTTCTATATTTATTATAAATAATTACAAGATTTTATATGAACACATGAAATAACAATCAATGATCAAACCACAATATGAAATGCGGAAAAAAGACTAAGATCTTTCAACAGTGACAAGCGGTCTTCATAAAGTCAAAAACCTAACTGAGTTGAGTTTTTGACTCTGACGAAGACTGTGTTGTTACGGTTGAAAAATCTTAGTCTTTTTTTTTTCCCATTTCATATTGCGATTTGATCATTAATATAATTAGTACATGAAAATAGAAAATATATGTCGTTCAGTTGTGAATGATAATAAATAAAACTCAACTCATGTTTTGAATTGCAACTTTTTTTTGTGTAGTTTCATTTCAATTTCTATACAAAAAAAATCTTATTATATTGAAGTATTTTTATGTTGAAAAGCTGTATAAATGAAACTAAGTGGCCATTTGGATTTCTATACAAAAAAATTTTTATACTCAAGTATTTTTAAGTGGAGAAGCTGTATAAAGGAGACTAAGTGGCCATTTGGATTTCTATACAAAAAAAATCATTATATTCACGTATTTTTGAGTTGAAAAGCTGTATATAAGGGATTAGGTGACCATTTGGATTTCTATACAAAAAAAAAAATCGTTATATTTAATTATTTTTAACTCGAGAAGCTGTAAAAAAAGAGACTATGTGGTCATTTGGATTTCTATACAAAAAAAAATCATTATTTTCATATATTTTTAAATTGAAAAGCTATATAAAATAGGCGAGGTGCCCATTTGGATTTCTATACAAAAAAAATCATTATATTCACGTATTTTTGAGTTGAAAAGCTGTATAAAAGAGACTAAAGTGACGATTTCGATTTCTATACAAAAAAAACTCGTTATATTTAATTATTTTTAACTCGAGAAGCTGTAAAAAAAGGAGACTAGGTGGCCATTTGGATTTCTATACAAAAAAAAATCATTATATCATATATTTTTAAATTGAAAAGCTATATAAAAGAGAGGAGGTGGCCATTTGGATTTCTATACAAAAAAATCATTATATTCAGGTATTTTTGAATTAAAAAGCTGTATAAAATAGATTTCTATACAAAAAAAACCTCATTATACTCAACTATTTTTGAGTGGAGAAGCTGTAAAAAAGAGATTGTAGGTGGGAGAGGATTTAGCTAAGGTGCCTTATTTGAGTGTTGAAGCAGTGATGATGAATCGATTTGGCACTTTGGTGGGATTAAACAATCTGCTGATGGCCCGAGGGAGGCCCACCAGTCTGGGCTAACTTATTGAATTTCCACCCTTGATAACGAGTCAATAACGTCCGTCCCCCCTTCCCACGAATAAACTAACTAACCATTACCTTAATTATGTTTTATAATGAAAATGAAGTTACGCTTAACTAGAAAGTGAGTGTATGTAATATAGTGAGCCCAAAATGAAGGTAGCATAACTCAAAGGCCCTTGTCCAAAGGGAGTAATTAGTACAGGTGTAAGTTATACAGATAGGAGGTACACCCTTAATCTATATTCTGTAGGGCCGTGGGGCAGTTCTGTCCTACCACACGCCCTGATTAGTCAAGCTGATTTCCCTCTTAACCTATTAACTACAATAGACTCTACTTTACCCTATATTTCTTACTTCAACTACCCTTTAACTAACCCTTACATACAAACACATTATACACCGCCTTGCCCCGTCTAATCAAGTATAAATCATCCCTTATTTTGATCAAAACAGAACTCTGCTCCACTCCTCTAATCAAGAGAAATGGATATTAAACTGGGTTTGAAAAGCAACCCACTAAATATATAGATTCCTAAAGTCAAGTCTCCATCATTGTCACATTCGGAAGTAAAAAGCGAAATTATAAGATAATAATCTAAATAATAATAAAAATAATACAGTCGTTCCTTGTTTCTCGACCATAATTAGTTTAGAATTTGAGCTGAAAATTTGGTTAAAGACTAAAATACATGTCCCAAAGACATAATGGATATGTTCAGTTAGTTCGGCCAGATCAATACAGGTGTTTTTTTTAAGTATTCTAGGTTTCTCTATATAAAAACGTGTATATAAAGTTCTTAAAGTATATTATTAAAGCTAAAGTAACTCTGAAGACTGTGAATTTCAGCTGAAAATTTTGTTAATGACTAAAATACATGTCCGAAAGACATAATGGATATGTTCAGTTAGTTCGGCCAGATGAATACAGGTGTTTTTTTTAAATATTCTAGGTTTCTCTATATAAAAAACGTGTATGTGAAGTGCTAAAAGTATATTATTAAATCTAAAGTAACTCTGACGACTGTTCGAGCTCCAAAGTTATATTCGAATTCTTATATCATAAATAAATAATAATTATAAAATTAATACAGTGGCAACTCGCTTCTCGACGATAATTCGTTCGAGAATTATAGTTGACAATTGATTTGGTCGAAAACCAAAACTAGTTTTTGCCATAAGAAATACATAATACGAGTTAGGTCAGATCATATATAGATGTTACTTTTTTTTAAATATTCCTGGTTTTTCTACATAAAAACGTGCATACAAACTACTAAAAGTACATCATTAAATCTAAAATAAGTCTGACTGCTGTTCAAGTTTCAATATTAAGTTCAAATTGAAGAGATTTCTCAATTCAAACTCTGATTTGTTCTAGTTCAAAGTCTTTCGAACACAGAGTCTGTTCGAAAGTATATCTGTCTGTCTGTATGCTTGTGCGTACTATATTAATAGCCAAATAACGCTCACTTTAAATTTGAGGTGTATCTTCCTCGCCAAGCTATGGTATAAAACCATGGTATAAATACAAAAATATCGAAAGCTGACTTTGTATATATTTGAAAAGATGTGTATATTCGCACTTGTATGGGTGGCCTTAAAGAGCCATACACGTAGTACTCCGTACGCATACCATACGTATAAAGAGCCATACGTACACTCCCTCCGTGTACGCTACCAACACACCAAACTGACATAAAAAATACGTCTTTTAGATTATTCCTACTAATATATTTAAAAAATTGATATCAAAATAATCAAGTAATGAGTTTGGGTTTGGATATGCCTCTGTATACAACACATTAGCTGTCTGTCCTTCAGGTCCTTGGAAGAAGAAAGAGTTCGAACCTCTGACTTATATTATTCCAATTTTAAATTCAGAATATATTTTGTTCTTACATTTATTTATAATATATTTCTGCTACTGTCATAGGCGAGCATGCAAGCCACTAGGCTACTATGGCTTCATACCTTACTTTATTACCAGTGTTTATATTATGTAGATATTAAACATTTGCATTACTGTCATCGGCGAGCACGCAAGCCACTGGCTACCCTGGCTCCAAGACACCAAGCGCACTTGCGAAGCGACAGTCCCAAGACCCAACCGAAGCGGTCTCCAAATGTCACTTCGCAAGTGCGCTTTGGTGTCCCTATCTCAACTCTCCTGATGACGGTTCAACCGAAATTAGAGACAGTAAGTGTGTTCGTTTCTTTGTTCTGTGTCTGTGCTTTACTGTGAAACATATATAGTGCTTCTAGCGTACGGGAGGTTAACCACTCGTCACTCCTTTCTTATTAGTTTAATTTTAGTATCAAAGTTTCTGGAGGTAGGTATCACGGACATGTCACTGGCTTGCAAATTCAGCTCTGGGTATTTCTCTTTTATGTAGATGGCTTCCAAAATCTGCAACTGTAGTGGATTTCAATCGAAATAAAAATCTGTGGTAGAATTTTAACTCGAAGTACTATCTACTAGCATCTTACGTTATTCATTTCTTTTTCTTCCACCCAGCAGTACCCCTGCTGGTTGGGAGTTTATTGAATAGTTTACAAACATGTTTCACACTGAGTATAACATGTTATAATATTCTACTATATTAACTATAACAATTTTTGAGGTTATAAAATTACTTAACTTAGCACATTGACTTAAATCTAATAATATAGCCTAACATAACATAGCATAATATAGCACAGCATAATAACATAACATAATAACACTTATAATGCTTTAAAAAATGTCTAAGTCAATTTTCATAATAAAGTTCAAAAATGGTTTAAAATGTTTATCTGTGAGTAATTCTAATCTGGCTGGCCAAGAGCCTCCAGTGGTGACGATATGCTGGATCAGGGGTCCATCCATCTTACGTGTGAGAGACGATCGGTGTTCCTTCTTTACGTGCTCCTATGGTGAATAGCGAGACGCCTCGAGAGTTTTGTTTTGGTCATGCCGATATATCTGGATGGTAGGGTTGCGCAGTCCCCTTCTTTACAAGTAAGTTGATATACGACATTACTTTGCTGAACGTAAGGTGTCTCCTTCTTGCAATTATTCCTTATAAGTAGGTTGCTCGTCTGCATTTTGTAGAATTTTGCTCTGCTAATTAACAATAAATGCTTAGTTGATGATCTGCTGCCAGTTTATAGAAATATATATATATATATATAGTGTAATATAGACAAAGAAACATAGAGAAGTCAAAAGAACACACTTACAGTCTCTAATTTTCAGTTTGAACCGTCTTCAGGAGAGATAAGAGAGGGAAACCAAGCGCACTGGTTCAGAGACGGTTGGAGACGGTCTCCAACCGTCTCTGAACCAGTGTGCTTGGTTTCCCTCTCTTATCTCTCCTGAAGACGGTTCAAACTGAAAATTAGAGACTGTAAGTGTGTTCTTTTGACTTCTCTATGTTTCTTTGTCTATATTGAACTATATTTGTCCGTTTAGGATCGTATTTCCAACGATTAAGTGTATATATATATATATGGAGGAAATTATTTGCGTTTGGTTTGTTTATAATAAATTCAAACTCCCGAAAAAAATGAGATAAGTGAGTAAATGATTTTTCTATATACTCGTATCATGAGCCTTCTGCTTTGTGTTACACATGGTCCATTGGTGGAGGAGGTTATATAAGCCTTTGAGAAGCAGTTATGCATCATCCATCATATCTAATCCTTATCGTGATCGACGATACCATATACGATAATCGGCAAAGGACGTGATCCCGATGTAGAGAGGGTGTTTCAACACAGCCACAACCCATTTGATTAATGCTTTCATCAGACTTGGGTCCTTCATGGGTGGGCGTTTGTTATCATTTCAATAAAAGATTCCTTTCTTGCCTTCAATCAATACTAGCAAGTGAATCTACTGTTCACTAGTGCATTATGTCCTTTTGTCAGATAGTTATTAACTTTACAAACTTCAGAATTTTAATATAGAGGCAAAATGATAGCGTCTTGCTTATGAAATTAATATTAACGTGCTAATCCTCAATCAGCACCTGAAGTACAACCTTCAATGATCAGTGTATCAGCCAAGTTAGGATTTATCTAAGTAGAGTCCTTTGATTTATATCTATCAGCTTAGTCCATTTCAAACAGTTTAAACATTCATTATCTATATTCTATTAGAATTAACTCCGAGACATCAATAACCTGATTCATCCAAATACAATGAATGAGAAAGCTTATTAAACAATAATTTTCAAAACTGCGAACATCATGCAGTAGTATATAGGAAAATATCTATATATGTATGCCGACTAATAAATTAATTCTGACAGTAAAATTTTATTAAATTCTAAAAAAAAAACTAATTATTTTTATGAAAAAATACACTGAAAATGGACAATGATGCTGTTTTATATCTGGGTTAATAGTAATTTAAATATAAAATATCGTTATTATATCTTTTAGTTTTGGAAATATTGTTGATACACATACACACACACAGACATTTATATATATGTTTTGTTAATTAACCTTTGTACCATGGCATGAATATGATTTCATTGACCATTTTCCAAGTTTTCTCACACTTGTTTTGAATCTTTCCGGTACTAAAAACACTGGTTCTCTAAATGATTTATTATTCTAGGGTAAAAAGCTAATGAAATGGTCTCCACATAAAAAAATTTTATGGTATAAACAACGCGTTTCGAAAACGTAGTGTTCTTCCTCAGGCATTAAGTAAGGGCGAGGAAGAACATTACGTGTTCGAAACGCGTTGTTCATACCAAAAAATTTGTATATTTGGAGACCATTACATTAGCTTTTTACCCTAGAATGAGTAAATACCACATAATAACTAATTGCACTACGTTAGAATGATTTATTATTTCCAGCTGTCATGTTTCAGTCTCCTTGATGATCTTCAGAGTTATTCAGTTTATAAAATACTATTACTATTAATTATCACTATACATTGCTTAAATTAACACTATAACATTCAATTTTAACATTAAGAAATAATTGTAACACCCAAATATATATATTTGCCTGTGAAGCAGGTTTCACACATGTCATATAATCAGTTGTTCTGCTCAACTTCCTAAATGTCAATAAGTCCTTGGCTATGCTGGATGTATTGGGTCATTGTTCTTGATTTATAATTTCGCGTTCCTGGTGAGTAAAGTTTCAGTGTCGTGTTCAACCCTAGCTTGTGTTGACTCTGACGAAGACCACTTGTTTCGGTTGAAACATCTTTTTCCTTTTTCCCCATTTCATGTTGTGGTTTGATCATTGATTCATAGATGTATGACTATGATTCTTCATAGTAACCTACCACAAATGAAGAATGATAATCGCTCTGAGGCCTTTCGTTTATCACGTTGTCAGAGAAGAAGTGAGAAGTTGTGAGCAGGTTAGGAAAATCCTGTCAATCATGTCAATCTTCATTCAACTTTAAATCAAAATTCGTAACCTGCCCACAACTTGTTATCAGATAGGGGCACCAAGCACACTTGCGAAGCGACCAAAACTTGGTGCTTGGTGCCCCTATCTCAACTCTCTTGAAGACGGTTCAGCTGAATATTAGAGCCAGCAAGTGTGTTCGTTTTTTGTTTCTGTCTCTGTAGTTATATAAATATATAAAGATTTCACATAAACACGTGAAATATCAATCAATGATCAAACCACAATGAGAAATGGGAAAACAAACTATGATCTTTTAACCGTAACAAGCGGTCTTCGCCACAGTTGGGTTTTTGACTCTGACGAAGACCGCTTGTTACGGTTGAAAGATCTTAGTCTTTTTTTCCCATTTTTTATTGTGACATATATATATATATATATACTTCTCCATTCCTCTGTTTCTTCTTTCTTTTCTTTTCCTCCTCTCCAAATGAATTGGTCCGATGAACTTTAAATGAAAATTATAATGAAAGTAACACAAATATAGACACAGACATAATTCATGTCTCTATTTCGACAGTTCTCGTCATCAGGAGACTAAGTGACTGGCTTGGAGGCATAGCTGACTCACCAATGAGCTAACATTTTTGTTACTATTACATAAAAATAGTGTTTAATTATCATTAATGAACTAAAGTGACTTTAGTGGTTTATGATTTCTTTTATTGCTAAAAAAAATATCAATTTAGTTATTAGGTTTTGATGTTATTCTACAAGCTGTTTGATCATAGTATTGAGAAAACAAGATTGAATAAAGAAATCAATAAACATAAATACGTGTTAATTGATAGTAGTAAATTATTTATGTAAAAGACAAATTAAAAAAAAGTATACAGAATGGTTTTTTTTATGGGAATTTAACAAGTTGTGTGGAATAATAAAGTAAGCTGGTCTTTGTTTTTGTAAATAATGTTTACAACAAAAAGCCGCTGCGAATCGCTTCAGAAAACCCAGCAATTTACCTTTTACCTTATCCATTATTCAAAAACACCAGATTGGGCTTGAAATTTAGTTAGAAGAAAAAACGAGAATAGAAAGAGGAAGTTGGAGAAGGTCGAAAGGAGGTTTAAACAGCGGATATGATAGTCTTTGATACGTATAGACTTTCGCAAGCTGTTTGTGTTTTTTTTTTAATTAAAAATCGTGTTATTAGGTGAAATGATAAAGATTATGTATTCATAGAGGTTGAAGTTTGAAGGGGGTGCGATGGGGTGGGGCTGTGCAAGTTAAAATCATAAATTGTCATCGACCCACCGTGAGGCTCTTGCTTCCAAGTGCATGCCTAATGCCCTTCTATCCACCAAACAATATTTCCCCCTCTTCCTTCTCCTCATCATTTATTCACTTTAATATTTTCCAACTCTCACATTGGTTTAATAAATATTTATTTGCCTTGTACCATTGTGGCACCCCCTATTCTCTCATATTACATCAAGTCTTTTTTTTTTTTTTTGGAAAAGCAACATTTATCTTGGTTTATTTAAAATCCATCCTAAACGGTCCTAACATTATCATACAAGAGGTGCTTAAGTTTTCTACTTTTATTTTATTTATAATACATCTATGAAAATTTTTAACAATTTACTTCTTTATTGTGGAACAAATATTTTAAATCATCTGCCGTTTAGACTCAAATATCCTGCAGATTTACACAAAGGGAATGACTTCATGAATATCTAAAATTTGCGTTTATACTCAATAACTTTATAATTCATTACTTGTGCAATCTGTTACAGTGTGGTATTTACTCATAATTGGGAATTCCAAAAACTACGTCTCCTCACAAAATAGCTTCATATCAAAACTAGCAACGCGTTCGACCACTTAGTGTTCTTTTACAGGTTAATATCTGCACTGTTACGATAACACCGTCAACAGTATATATATATATATATACTTTTTCGTTGGAAATACGATCCAAAACGGACAAATATAGTTCAATATAGACAAAGAAACATAGAGAAATAAAAAAAAAACACACTTACAGTCTCTAATTTTTGGTTTTAACCGTCTTCAGGAGAGATAAGAGAGGGAAACCAAGCGCACTGGTTCAGAGATGGTTGGAGACCCTAATTTCTCTATATTTCTTTGTCTATATTGAACTATATATATATATATATATATATATATATATATATATATATATATATATATATATAATATATATATATATATACAGTTAAAAGAAACGGTCCAGCGGACTTTTTTAAATAAAATAAATTCAAAACGAAGGAAACACAGAAAGACACAGACATAACTCACATCGATATTTTAATCATCGTCGTCATCAGGAGGTGTCTCGATGACGACGGAAGAGCGAAGAGCCAAGAGTCCCGCAGGAAGACAGGGCGGCGACTCAGGAAGACTGAGTCGCCGCCCTGTCTTATAAAATATAATATTTATATTTTATTTATCTGTATCAAATGATTTTAGAAAGTCTACTGAAAGGGGGCCAGGTTAGCTTAGTGGTTAACGTACTCGCCTCTGGGCTGGTAGTCCGGGGTTCGATCCCTATCTGGCCTTTGATTTATTCACGCAGGAGGTGAATACATCTGAGCACGTTGTCCCTCGGAGAGGATGCTAAGCGGTCGGTCACAAGCTTGTACGATGACAGGTACTCGTTACAGATCGCAATTCGAAATGCACTTGAGTTAGGACTGCTAATGTGAAATCACCGATCAAACAAAAAGCCGGTAAACGGCTGACGTTATCACCCGCTAGGGGATCCGTTTAAACAATAACAAATTCAACTGAATTGAAACATTGTGAAACTAGAATATAATTTCTTTTTGATTTCAACCAAATTAATCTATCCATCTTTCTTTTGTTACAGACTAAAGTCATTACTGAAGGCGTTCTTCACATCTGTAAGTTGATCTATATTTTGTTACATGTCTTTATTTGCATTATAATTTTTATGTTTTTAATTTAATTTTTTGTTGTTTATATTTAAGTTAATTTATATTTCGTTATTAGTTTTTAATGTTAATGCGGTTTACAATGTTTTGTCGTGATATATTTACAATTTTATACAGTATTTATGGTTTGGTTGTGACATACTGAGGTGATGAGGTGTGAATTGGGGGGGGGGGGGTCACTGCATTAATAAAAGACAATATTATTGATTTTTTTGTTATCTTTTTTGTGTAATATCGCGATAATTTTAAATAGGGATTCTGCGATAAATTTACAGTAGAAGTTTTTACAAATATTACTCTTCTAGTTAAGCAAAGATTAAGTAATTGAGGGGGTATTCTTCTTTCATTGTCACATTGTAGTGGTTCCTTTGAATCAACAGTCACATCTTTGTTTTCACCATTGCTGTCGGGGGCCAGGTTAACTCAGTGGTTAACAACCTACTCGCCTCTGAACTGCTAGGTCCGGGATTCGATACCCACCTGGCCCTCGATTTATTCACGTGGGAAGTGAATAAATGTGAGCATGCCGTCCCTCAGAGAGGACGATAAGCCGTCAGTCCCGAGTCATGTACTCGTTAAAGATCCCTACTCTAAATACACTTGAGTTAGGCAAAATTTAGGACTCCCAATGTAGAATCAAACTTGATTGTTGTGGTAACACAAAGGGCCCACTGTTTAACCTATGTGTGTTTCCTTGTGGGACAGCCACTGCTACCTAAAGGGTTGCCTAATACTAATACAATTAATGCCATTTCGACCACGGTTCAATGACAACGGATGTATCCAAATTTCACAATTAATGATATATCTAGGTTAGGTTGCAGTGGCAGTTCCACAAGGGAACACACGTAGGCCGAGCATTTGTGATACCACTGAATGAAGATTGATTCTACAGTGGCAGAACTAAATTTTGCCTAACTCAAATGTATAAAAGTAGGGATCTTTAACGAGAACCTGAAATCGTACAGGCTCGGGACTGACGGTTTAATTTATTCGGGACTGACGCTCAGATTTATTCACCTCCCGCGTGAATAAATCGAGGGTCAGGTGAGGATCGAACCCCATCGAACCCCGGTCCTATCAGTTCAGAGGCGAGCACGTAACCACTGAGCTGGCCTGGCCCCAATGATATATCTAATATAAAGTATAGTTTAAATATACATATAAACATAATAATCCAATATATTGTTTATTCGTGCTTTATTTGTAAAACAGTAGATATTTACGCATTGTTTATAATATATAGACAAAACCATCAGTTGAGAAATAGTTAGTACAACTAACTTACTATTATATTTTATTTAAATACTTTGTTCATTGTTTTAACTACTTTCCATAAAAAATAGTTAATTTATTTCTTTTATTGTTTCTTTACAATGCAGTAAAAATTGAGGGGGGTTTTGGTGAGGTTAAAAATTGTAAATTTAGTATTAAAAACATAGTGTGCGTAGCTAGCTATATAGAGTCAAATATTGTCTTCTTGAAACTACATATATTAGAAATTATATTCATGACAATGAACATGAAACTTACTTTAAAATTAGTTCAGTTACTAAATATAATAGAATAATTCATATGTATAGGGAATTGATAGTTACATTTACAACCTAGTTACTGATTAAAATTAAAAAGCATGGATTGTGCTGCGCTCTGGTGAATAGCTGCAAGCATTATGCTACAAGGGAAAGTCGGCCTTGAAGACTGGGCCAGAGCGGGCTCGATGTGTAAGATGGAAGCCTGATCGCAGGCATGCAATTACTGTCACTCTTGCTTCCTAATAAATTCAACCTTATAACCAGCCTGCCTTCTCGTCTTCTACCACCCTGCCAGGAGCTTAATGACTTAATTATTGCCTGGCAAACGGTGACAAGAAGCCTTCAAGAGGCGCCTGTTTCTGTGTCAAAAACATATTGTTAATCAAATGAGTGCAAACTCATAACCGCCGTGCCAGGAGCTTAATGACTTAATTAGTTCATGGCAAACGGTGACAAGAAGCCTTCGAGAGGCGCCTGTTTCTGTGTCAAAAACATATTGTTAATCAAATGAGTGCAAACTCATAACCGCCGTGCCAGGAGCTTAATGACTTAATTAGTGCCTGGCAAACGGTGACAAGAAGCCTTCGAGAGGCGCCTGTTTCTGTGTCAAAAACATATTGTTCATCAAATGAGTGCAAACTCATAACTGCCGTGCCAGGAGCTTAATGACTTAATTAGTTCATGGCAAACTGTGACAAGAAGCCTTCGAGAGGCGCCTGTTTCTGTGTCAAAAACATATTGTTAATCAAATGAGTGCAAACTCATAACCGCCGTGCCAGGAGCTTAATGACTTAATTAGTGCCTGGCAAACGGTGACAAGAAGCCTTCGAGAGGCGTCTGTTTCTGTGTCAAAAACATATTGTTAATCAAATGAGTGCAAACTCATAACCGCCGTGCCAGGAGCTTAATGACTTAATTAGTGCCTGGCAAACGGTGACAAGAAGCCTTTGAGAGGCGTCTGTTTCTGTGTCAAAAACATATTGTCCATCAAATGAATTAATTACTTAATTAGGGCCTGGCAAACGGTGACAAGAAGCCTTTGAGAGGCATATTGATATTTAGGTATATCTAATTGCTGTAATTATATTAAAGATATCAATTATGTGTAATAATTAGGCTGCATTAGAATTGCATTCTCATATGAAATGAGATGAATGAACAAAGCTCTATATCGTGTAGATTTTCTTGTATTCTGTAAACATCATACCTTCGTCTTCAAGGACAATCACCTCGGTAATTAAACATTAATTAATATGTAATTAAAAAAAATTAAAGGAACTCTTGAAACATTAGATTAAATAGAGTTAAAAAATTATAAGGTGGAAGAAAAAAGTCTTAGCGTGTAATTTATACTTATTAACATATGAAGCTAATCAGATAGCATTATTCTGTACTTTATTAAAGGAATTTACACGGTAAGAAATAGCAATACTGTGCCGAGAGTTTAATAATGATCTGCGAAAAGCTTAATACTGAGGTTATCAAAATTACTTTTTCAAAAAAAAAATTATTTCTTTACCAAAGGAGTTATTCCTTTGGAACATGAGGTATATACCATATATTTATACTAAAATTTGTCGAGACCTCTTAATTCAACAATGTAATTGATAAGATTTTTTGAGGGCTAGACCCTGGAAATGATCTTCTCTTTATTAGGCCAACTATTCGATGTACTTATTTATTTATAGCCTTGTCATGCTTTGTAGCCCTGATGATGATGTATAACCACATCGTAATAAGAAGAAGTTCATTTCCAAGTGATAGCTTCCAAAAAGACGTATCAAATACTGTATATATATATATATATATATATAATATATAATATATTATATATTTGTATATATATATATTTCAAAACTAAAATTTATCGGGATTCAGTCAGTTATTCAGGTTCAAATCAAACTCCCAATGAACCTGAATAACTGACTGGTCCCGATAAATTTTAGTTTTGTTTCTATTCCACAGTTGATACTTTTATCAATGTATATAACAGATAAACGGAAACGGTCCGGCAGGACAGATTACACTTAAAATAAACTTTGACACATAGACAGAACCATAACAAAGACTCACTTTTCAATATTTCGATCGTAATGGCGGTCGTCCTCAGGAGAAGAAGTGAATTGACGGAGGGACGACAGTCAACTAAAGAACTAAAGACTTGGTTGATTGTCGTCCCTCCATCAATTCACTTCTTGTCCTGAGGACGACCGCCATTACGGCCGAAATATTGAAGAGTGAGTCTTTGTTATGTTTCTGTCTATGTGTCACAGTTTATTTTAAGTATATATATATATATTGGTATGCATTGGTAGCAGATCTTCTCTCAACTATATTTTATTAAAATGATTGCAGTTTCTGCATACTCAACCTTCTTATTTACAGATTTTGTACATATATATTTGTTTTTCATTCCTGATTCTCAAATTTTTTAAATTATATATATAAAGGTCTTTCTTACTGTACTCCTTCGTTTCCCCAAACATCCCTTTCTGGACATTAGTTCTTTCCTCTGCTTTCACCCTTTTAAAATACCACTCTTCCCTCCCACTCTTCTCAACCCCTCACCTGATGTTCTCTGCATCCAGTATTTCAGTTGGGTTTTTGACTCTGACGAAGACCGCTTGTTGCGGTTGAAAGATCTTAGTCTTGTTTTCCCATTTTCTTATTGTGGTTTGATCATTTATTTATATATTATATATATATATATATATAATATATATATTATATATATAATCTTAGTATTTTCTTTCCCATTTGATATTGTAGTTTGGTCATTTTGTCATATATATATATATATATATATATGTTATATCATCATATAAAGCACAGTAAGAAATCATAAAAGGCACAAAGGTCTTTTCAACCATATCAAGTAGTATTTGTCAGAATCCAACTCCTGCTGAGAAGGACCATTTGTTTTGGTTGAATGAACTTGTTCGTACACAGTAATATTGCTTTAGCTAGAATTAGTTTCTTGTAACCATGCACTGATATGGGGGATATTGGTGCTTGTTTTAGCAAGTGGTAGGAATACAAAGCTAGTGGTGCGTTATATAGCGTAATAATGATATTAATATCTTAATGAAATGACAATAAGGTAATTTATAATTTGTAATGGTATATGAGAAGGGTGTTTTGTTTAAATTTCATGGGTGCTTATAGAGGAAAGAGTTTGTGTGTGTGTGTGTGTGTGTGTGTGGTGTGTGGGGTAGACGAGAACGGTGTGGAAGTTGAAGAAGGTGGAGTGTAATGCAGAGTTATAAGGCCATGAAATGGCCTAATGCGAGCGTGTGGAGGCGCGGACCAGACCCCGCTTCCGCTGACCTGCATACATTAGCATGCTAATGGACCTCGGAGAGGCAAGCACCACTGCCTACATCTACAGCCTCCTCTAATCTCGATATCTTTATTGCTTACTGATTCTTTCATTAGATATAACACTTTTGTGTCTTCACAACACTAACAATTTCTCAAACACACTGTTTTTTCTTTTGGTCTCTTTCACACAGGCTGTATATCCCCCCCCCCCCCCCCCCCCAACTTCGCAAGCTAATCTGTCACATAATTAAAGCCTCAAGTGATGTACAATTCTGCCAACCAGCCAAGTGAATCCCCCGTCTAACAATTTACATTGCTGATATCTGTATGCATTTCAAATTACTTTCTTATGCGTCCTTCTTTGTCGTGTTCATTACTCAAGACTAACTACTCAACAACCGTCGCCACAAATGCCACCTTCATGCTATATTTTCTTAATCTTAATGCTCAATCACATCCCATATCCTTTCAAATTTATTACACCCATCAATAGTTATTTTAAATATTAGCCAACATTGGTAATATATTTAAAATAAATTCAATATATACATATATATCGATAAAAAGATTTCACATAAACACGTGAAACAACCAATGATCAACTGTTCAATCAATGATCAACCCAACTGTTGGGTTTTTGACTCTGACGAAGACCGCTTGTTACGGTTGAAAGATCTTAGTCTTGTTTTCCCATTTCTTATTGTGGTTTGATCATATATATATATATATATATATTATATATATATATATATTATATATATATATATATTCATTGATAAAACGAAATACGATCCAAACTGGACACAATACGAGTTTGAGATTAACAAAGAGCAACACACAAAGTAGGGAAACACACTTACAGACTCAAACTTTCGGGAAATCCGTCTTCAGGAGAAAAGAGAATGGGAGACCAAGCACGTTGTAGACGCAACGTTACTTGCCGTTGCGTCTACAACGTGCTTGGTCTCCCATTCTCTTTTCTCCTGAAGACGGATTACCCGAAAATTTGAGTCTGTAAATGTGTTTCCCTACTTTGTGTGTTGCTCTTTGTTAATCTCGAACTCGTATATATATATATATATATATTTCCTTTTTTATCGAGGTTTGGTCTAGCTTCAAACAATACATCTTTAAGCCGACTTTTCGTCTCTATTTCTAGACATCTTTAGCTCTATATCAGTGTTTCCCAAAGTGGGTGGTGCTTTGATATCGGGGGGTGGTAATGCAAAAAGGAGCAGGGATTCTATTCCCAAAAAAATGAAAATGTTCATGCAATATAATTCCTAAATTTAAGTAAAAACACGACATGTGTACTTCTAGGAAACAGTTTCTTAAAATTATTTTGTTTTGATAATTAATTTTTATGTTAAAAGTATATTCTCACCTAAGTTTCTTTTATAGTGTATTATTTCTTTTGCATAAATATGCTATGAAACAATACATCTATTGGATTCTAAATAAATATTCGATTAGTAATTATTTTAATTTAATGATTAAAATGTTAGTCATTTGGTTATTTAGTCTAGGAATCTGATTATTATTCAAGGGTGTTGAGTTATAGGTTTATGGACCCAAGGGGGCGGTCACTCAAAAAGTTTGGGAAAAACTGTGCTATATCAATACACAATATAGACGAAATGTTGCCTTAAAGGTGCAGTATTGTTTTAAGCTAGACCAAACCTCGATAAAAAAGTAAAATAGTGTTCAATATAAATGTTCAAAATAAGAAAACATTTATATATATATATATAATTATAGTTCATCAGGGCTAGGTCAGTTCTTCAGGTTCAAATTAAACTCTCATTGTCAACGTTTTGTTATTTTTTTTTTTAAAAAAACCGAAACTTTGCAATGAGAGTTTAATTTGAACCTGAAGAACTGACCGAGTCCTGATAAACTTTTATTCTGTTTCTATTTCACGGTCGATACTTATATATATATGTTTAAACAAAACAAGTAGTATTCATCATAGTCTAGCTGATTATTTGAATTAATATGACAATAACAAATTTGTTCTATCCACAAAATGCCTGTTTTTAAGTTTATGTTTTAAACAGGAAATGTACAGTTCGAGAAAATATACAATACTGAATATGAATAATAAAAATTCATGCTAGACATAATCAAGTTTTATTAATCTTATAAATTTAAAGTGGAGACCATCAAGACGTGAGAAAGATGGTCACTCGTGCGAAGAATTTTCACCCGTCGTACAAGACAAAAAATCTTACGAATGGCTGCTCGTAAAGGGAATGGCTCGTACTACGAGGTTGTGTTTGCTGACTTTACATTTTAGAAGTCATACATATGAACATGAAATAGCAACCTTAAGGGTTTCTAATAGTTATAAGTTTCCATATAAGCAATACATAGAAACGACTTTCATATAACCAAGAAACGACTTTTAACGAAACACTCAGAAAACGTACAACAACAATTGTACACTAAATTATTATAATTTCATTAAATAAGTTGTAACTCTATTTAATACAATACACCTTGGAAATCAATGTAATACAGCTGTAATGAAAAATATTTTCATTACAGCTATATTACTTCACATTTCAATGGAGGTTTGACCCCTTTTAATATAAAGCATTTCTACAGTAGTCCTGTGTCATCCTTTGCTTTGTCTAGGATAATTGTATTATCAAAATTACAATCATAATTAATGCGTGAAATGCAAGGGCAGTTGGAATATTCCTGTTTGTTCTTATTGATTAAGTATTCTCATATAGCCTTTCTTTCAGAAAATGGCTTGTTTCTCCATCGTATCTTTTTTAATAGCCTTTACATTTCACGGTACAAATCAATGGTAGTTAAGGTTAATAAATAATGATTGCTTTTATTAAAAAAAAATAATCATAGAGACTTTGTAATGGGATTAAATTTTAAAATGTGTTTTCTAGAGAACAATGGCGCAATTATCATGCTGGTAAACGTTACAGTTAAAAGTTGGCGACAACATTGTTTACGACATCATTAAATTACTAAAGATTACAACGGAATAAAACTCGCTTAGGTGTGTTGAAGCTACCATGCTTCTGTTTTAACCTTTCGACTTACCATAACCAATAACTGAACAGTTGACCCTCAGAATTAACTTTAACTCAAATAAGTTTATATTTTCAAGTAGTATATTTGTTGACACAATTATGAAAAAAATTACTAATACAGTAGAGCACTGTTTTTTTTTCACTTCAACACAAAGTAATTGTATTAATAATTTGGAAGCTACTGTTAATATATGTTAATATAGAATTTAAAAAAAGAATACTGCGCATGTAATATGACTAATAAAAATGCATGTTAGAAATAATCATGTTTTATTAATCTATTTATACTTAAAATGGATACCATCTAGGCGAAAGGAAGACAGGAGCTCGGACTACGAATTTTCACTCGTGATATAATAATGAAAAAAAAAAAACAGTTTTGGTTTTGTTATCTCAAGAAAATACTGAAGAAAATAACTAGTTTAAAACTAATAAAAAAAAATATACGGAAATTATTTCGATATTTTTTGTTGAAAAAAAAAGTGAAGTATTGAAGACGAATAAAGTTGTTAAAAGAAAGGAGTGGGTGGGAGTTAAGTGAAAAGTGTTTGGCGAAAAGAGGGGCTATATTGAGGGAGATTAGTGGGAGCCGGGAGCGAGCAGGTAGGCAGCCTTATCAGATGGAGTGTCACGAGAGGAAGTGTAGCCAGATTACATTAGGGCCAGAACACGTCCTTTACACTACTGTCATTCCAAAAACAATACCGTCCCCATTACAACTCAACTTTTCCTAAACATTCTTCCTCCTATCCTCTAAATAAAGCATAGATTTTTTTTTTTTTTTTTTTTACAAAATTGTAAAGAAATCTAGCTTTTTAAATGATTTAGGTTAACCAACCAGAACTGTTTTGAATAGTTTCGATATATATATGACAGTATATGATCAAACCATACAATAACAAATGGTAAAACAAGACTAAAATCTTTCAACCATAACAAGCGGTCTTCATCAGAGAAAGATCTTGTTACGAATGAAAGATCTTAGTCTTGTTTTCTCATTTCTTATTATGGTTTGATCATTGATTGTTATTTCACGTGTTTATGTGAAATCTTTTCATAAAACAGTATATGTTGTGTGTGTGTAGGAGAGAGTGAGTTTCTAAGGCATATCTGTTGTGTGTATATGTGTAAGAGAGAGAGAGAGAGGGCGAGAGAGAGGAGGGAGAGAGTGTGTAAGAGTTTGAAAAAGAGAGAGTGTGTAACAATCTAAAAAAGAGAGAGAAAGAGAGTTAGAGAGAGAGAGAGGCCGAGAGAGTGTGTAGAAGTGTGAAAAAGTAAGAGAAAGAGAAAGAGTGAGAGAGAGAGTGAATGTAAGAGTGTAAAAAAGAGAGAGAAAGAGTGAGTGTGTAAAAGTGTGAAAAAGATAGAAAAAGTGAGAGTGAGGGGGGAGAGAGTGTAAGATAGTGAAGAGAGAGAGTGAGAAAGAGTGTGAAAAAGGTAAAAAGAGAGAGAGAGGGGGGGTTTAGTGAGAGAGGAAAAGTGTGAAAAAGAGCGAGGAAGAGAGGAAAGGAGAGAGACAGAGAAAGAGAGAGTGTGTAAGAGTGTAAAAAAGAGGGACAGGAGAGATATAATTTCTCCCTCTAGTGAGAGGGAGAGAGACAGAGAGAGACAGAAAAGTGGGTGTATGTTTTGTAGAATGGGAGAGAGTGAGAGAAGAAGAAACATACTGAAAGTGTACGTATACAGTAATGTGTATAAAGTACAGTAAAGTGAGTGAGTGCTAGTGTGTGTATATGTGTGTTTGTGTCCTATATTATACAAAGACTCTTGCTTGAAAGTCGTTGCATATTTTTTTATATATGCAGACGCACTGAATAAACTAATTTTATGTAACTTTTCTCATGATTTAAATATATTTCTTTTTTTTTTTATGATAAAATCAAGCTTTTGTTAGATATTTTTCCTATAACTCTGTGAAATCCTTACACCAATGCAAAGTATTTGCATTGTGTATAGAAAAGAATGGGAATTAATAAATTATAACTCTATACCCCAAGGTATAGACCTTTTTGTTTAAAAAAAAGGGTTTATGGTAAGGACCTATGCTATCATTGACTGTGTAGTATATACTCATGATTAGAATAGGCAAAGAAACGCTAAGTCTCCACACAAAAGATTTTACATAGCGTCGACGTGTTACCAAGCTTAATGTCGATTTAAGTGCTCAGGTTACACCTTTTTATTAAGGCAGATGTGACCTGAGGGTGAACACTAAGTTTTTGAAACGATTCATTGCATAAAATCTTTTGTTTAAAGACTTCATCAAGTTACATCTATAATATAGTATATGAATAGAAAATGTGAAATAAAATACAGGAAAACAAGAAAAATATAAGCTAAAATATGTTACTATACCTTACAGAGGCCAGTATAACTCTTTTTAATTTATGTTAGTTGGTATTTTCGTGTTTTTCTGTATTTAATATTACACTTTTTATTCATATTCTAGATTATAGATGTAACCTGATGATGAATACTAAGTATTGGAAAAGCGTTCACGTTATATAAAATGTTTTGTGTGCAGACTTGGTGTTTCTTTCTCTATTCTAATCAAAGGTTATAGCGTAAATAAAAAAAAGTAACCATATAATTCACGAGCTATACAAACTGTTACTGTGTTTATTTACTTATTAGAGGAAAAGAAACTGTTTGTAAGACTTTCTGTTTCTTTTCCTCTCTAATCTAAACCAAATAATTCTAACGTAGTGCAATCAGTTATTATGTGGTATTTACTCATTGTAGGGAAAAAGGTAATGAAATTTTATATGTGGAGACCATTTCATTAGCATTTACCCAATAATGGAAATAATATTTGTTTCAGAAACATTTTATCTATTGAAGAGCAATCCTAATTTTTTCATAATCTTGTAAAACTGGATTTTTTTATAGAAATAACGTGAAGTTTGATTCTACTAGTGGTCAGAGTTATGTTGGGTACACCAGTCTCGTGGTCGCTGAAGTTGAGTAACATTGAGTGTAGGTTGCATTTGGATGGGTGACATGACGGTGATCTGTGATCATATTGCTCGCCTATGGGTACATTGGATGCAAGCCATTAGAAGTAGCCTCTGGTAAAGCAGAAAGGCGTAAAGAATTGCCTATTGCATGAATCTGATAAGGATAGTCAAGGGATAATAATATTGGATGTTTTAATAAAAGAATTGTGTTTTGCTATGGAGTCCTCAGTGTTGGGCAGAGATATCCAGAGTTGTATTAAAGAAGAGATTGTTGGGGCTGCGAGTACGTGAATGCTGGCCGCAGTCAGTGGGTCATATAACATAATTGTGTTTGTGGGAGTTGAACACGTGGCGCCTGCTGCCCACGCATGACGGCCTCCAAATGCCTTCGCTTCACCAAGCTTCAGCTCCTCCCACAACAACCATCCAAGCAGAACAACTCATCTTCTTCTTGTTCACCTTTTCCTGATAACGACGAGGTCGAAATATTCAAGTGAGTTGTGTATTGTTTCTACGTATTCCTTTCTTGTAAAATTTTATATATATATATATATATATATATATAAAAGATTTCACATAAACACGTGAAATAACAATCAATGATCAAACCACAATAAGAAATGGGAAAACAATACTATGGGAAAACCCGTTTTTGACTCTGACGAAGACTGCTTGTTACGGTTGAAAGATTCTTAGTCTTGTTCTCCCATTTCTTATTGTGGTTTGATCATTTATTATATATTATATAATATATAATATATATATATATATATAATATTTTAAATTAATAATCAACAATAATTTGATATAATATATGAATTAAACACCACAATAAACAAATATATATTAGATAAGAGCATTGTATCTAATATAATTTGTTTATTGTGGTGTTTAATTCATATATTATATCAAGAGTTATTGTTGATTATTAATTTTTATTCATGGATGCCACGTACAAAATTTCTCCACTTTTCCTACCACTTTTCTTTCGACATGTGCTAGTTAAAGCTCATGTTTCAAAATTAAAATTGAAGTTTCTGAAAGATTGTCTTGCTGAACAGGTTGTACCAAAATCTTTGCTACCAAAATGTTTTTACCAAATAATTGATGGCCCATTTAATAGCCATTTCAAAGGCTACTGTTGAAAAAGTATATTTCTGTTTGTTCGGAGGATGTCAAACAGCTTTTTAATAAGTGTATCGTAATGAAGAAAGAAATGGAATTACACATTCCTTGTTCCTGGAAAACTATGGCATATGATTGTTGTTATGAAACATTGAGATTTAAAAGACAAAGAACAAGTAAATATCATAAAAGAAAATTAGATTCATTGATTAAGAATAGTTGGCATGATTGTGGGAACAAGAAACTAGTAATAAATATAACAAATGAGCCTTTAGATGATATTGAAATTTTCGCTTTAGGATATGGGTTTAGTTTTATACCAAATAATAGAGCATTGTATTTAATATATATTTGTTTATTGTGGTGTTTAATTGAATATAAATAATATATATATTAAATATTATTTATATTTATAAGGGGGTTTTTCTAATCGGGGTTCGGTCAAAATTGCCGAACCCCGATTAGAGAACAACCTATTCTATCAAACGGTCGATATATTATTGAATCTGTTATATTATATAATATATATATATATATATATTCGGATATATATTTGTTTGGATATATATATATTTGTTTAGTTTACCTGAAGAGTTAAAAACCAAGTTTAGAAAACTGGAGAAAGAAAAAAAAAAACGAACGAAAATGAAGATCGGCCCAA